>JAKSZP010011255.1:0-35180 GCA_022478985.1 Massospora cicadina | reverse complement strand
TTTTTTTTAGGGTCAAAGGGGGATCAATGGAGTGAGATTCTTTACCCGCCCAGTGATTGGGTGAAATTGATGAAAGCCTTACCTCATGGAGCCAAATTCCCTATTGTCAGCCCTTTTCAGCTGTTTCCTAAACTAACGCGAGTTTGAAATGACCTGATAGGTCCTTCTCACATATTTCCTAATTTGGAATGTGCTAAGCAATTCAAACCTCGAACTCTAACATGCTAAATATGAATTATTGATGAAAAAATAGGGATCTTTCCTGAACCCCTTTGGCTATCAATAAATACACAAAAAAGCTCAAATTCCTAAGTCTTACTATTTATTTAACCTTTTTATTTTAAGTGGTTTTCTCCCTCAGTTGTTGGAGTTTAGGCTAATAAGCACCAGCGAGCTAAAAATCTCCAAAAGTCCAACAATGGGGGATATGGTTTTATTCCATGACAACACGGGTCAGGAGGAAGCACAAATTGGCCAGCATCTGTTATGGTCCATTTGAATTTATTGAGAAAACTGGTTTTGACACCTATACCATCAAGGACCCTATAAGTGGTCAGATCATTAACTGAGTGCACACAAAGTTCCTTAGGGCGTATAAACAATAGGAGACTTATTGTCCAGTCAAGGGGATTAACGATGAGATTCTGATATGACTGGATGATAAGCCCTAAGTTGTTATGGCAGAATGGGTGGGATTGGCCTAGCCAAGCTATATGTAATATGGATGAAGATCACCTTGACATAAGGTGATAGGGTGATACTGAGCCTCAAACAAATATTTAGTGGATCACCTCCAAATCAGAAAATATAGCAATGTTGACATATGATAAATAATGAGTAGATCTCCTTGAACTAAGGCGATTGGGAAATTAATAAATAGTAAACTCTGCCATTACCAATGAGAATACAGTGTACAAATAGTTAAGCAAAAGGGTTGGTATCAACCAAAATCACTAATATATAAGCGAGATGAGAAGATTGAAAGAGTTGGATTGTTAGTAGAAAAAAGAGAGCATAGCAGAGTGGATCCGCTGAAAATATTATGCTAAAATAAAGAATTGTTATTAGGGAAATTGCTCCTATTTATTATATTATATCTCTTTTAAGTGTGTTCTGAGGACTGACAATTTTTATATTGTCCATCCTATTGCTCAGTGGGCTCAAACCTGCGCAAAACCCTTTGACATATTGTCTAAATATCACCAAAATTATAACACATCTATTAGAAACTAGGTTAAAATATGCCCATGGATATGAAGTTTAATGAAAAAAATAAATGAAATAGCCTGTAATGGGTGCAAAAATTAATGAATAATTTATAAAATAGCCTGTAATGGATGAAAATTGGCCTGTAATGGATGCAAAATTGACCATAATGGATGCAAATTAGCGTGTAATAAATGCAAAATTGACCGTAATGGATGCAAATTGGCCAGTAAAACCCTGTAGTATTGAATGTGCTACTGATAATGATGGCTTAGTATTTTTATAGGAGCAAGTTCATTATAATCAATGATTAATTAATTAATTAATTTCATTTTATGATAACGTATGCTTATATTAGATCTGAATATACTAGAAAAGAGGTCTTGTTTTTTTATAAAATACAATGTGCTTCTATGTTTGCTGCTAATTTTTATAAATAAGAATACACTAAAATAAAATTTTGAAAGCTTTAAAGCTTCTGTGTGTGAAAGCTAACAAAAAGCTTGACTTAGATGAAGTGATATGCCCAAACCAAAGCTAGGAGACCTAACCCTCAACTTTCCTTATGAATAAAATTAAACACCTAAGGAATATCATTGACAATCAATAAGTAAAGTAGCAACCCCAATACCTTGTAGAAATCATTCAAATGGACTTTTATGTACCTTTCAACCTCACATATCTAGGCAAACTTCATTGACCAGAGATTTGAGAGTATAAGGATTTAGAACTTGAAAGGTTGTAAGCAACAGGCTCAAACATAGGAAAGTAGTGTCAGTCTTTTGAAATGAATAATAAAAAGAAAAATTACTATAACAGATGAGAATAAAAAATATCTTCACTTGGAAGGTGACCATGAAGGAGAGAAAATATATAGAATAAGGAGATGAGCTCAACTGTAGCACACAGTATAGTTAAGTAGAAAAATGGGAATTAAAGGAGGGCGTCAAGTTGGTAAAATGCATTGACTTTAAAAGGATGCCAAATTAAGTGACAATGAACTTACTTACTATAGTAATAAGTGGCATACTTTAGATTCCCCTTTTCAGACAAGTTAAATCCCATAGGAGTAATTTCAATGGACACAAGAGGATACATTTAAAGCAACCTGAAAACCACCAAATGCAACCCCAGATAGCTTATGAAAACAATATAGATCAAGGATAGCTAAGAAAAAGCTTTTATTAACATAGAGCTAAACCTCAAAGGGTATTGTAAGGTCCCAGGCTACAGCTATCATGTTAATAAAATCTGACAACCTTTAAGAAAAAAGAAGGGCACAAACCCCAGGGCCTTATTTCTCTCTCAGGCTTCTGAGTTAGGTCACATCATGGATGAGATATATGTAGCTACGGATAATCCTTGTTTGTTTCATTCAACCCTCCAACTGTTCCCAAATCTAAACCTAGTTTTGTTACTGAATCTGCAGAGTATTATGCGCAGAAAATAGACAACCATGTTTAGATATTATAAATTTAACCAAACTCAGAACAACAGCCACATTTTCCCCTCAAACAGGTAGCTATACAGGAGCTTCTTTTACTATAAAAATGATACCTGGTACAACCCCAAATAACTTTAGTTTAGCAAATGAGAATTTAGACATGAAAAAACTGAACAAGAATGGCTATAAATGGATATTGATTTCATCATACAATTCCAAATTTGGCAACCCAACTTTTGGACATTTAAAAGTTACTAAAACAATTTGATAAAGGTGCAGAGGTATCGGCCAATAGTAATGTATTTGGAAATAGATTGAAACAAAAATTTTACTAGCATTGAATTGAAAATTGGTTTTCAAAACTTTATATAATGGTTTTAAGAATAATATTTTAACCATGTCAAGAGTGTGTTTTTAACTCTCTTATTCACTGGGAGGTGGTGGGGAATGCCCAATCACACCACAAAGGAACAATCTGCTAATAACACAATGAAGGGGGCACTGAGAAGGGTGCCAGTACCAAAAGGACAAGGTGAGGGTATATATAATTGTATAAATTAGGAGATAAACCAGAAATTCAAAGACTTAGTTAGACCCCAAGGAGGAGTCCTTTGCCAAGTGAAGATCTGAATCCAGGCTCTTGGATGCCTCTATCTGAGAGTCCAGGCTTTTCCAGAGGGGAAGAGAATCCATGAATGATATAGATGAAATAAAGTGACAATATATATGAGGCCTCTTTGAGGAAGTTTGCAATAAGGCCAAACAAGGGACTATTTATAATAAACAAAAACAAATAGGGTTTTATTAAAATAAGTCAATCAACAAAGAAGGTTGGTCTCACAAAAGCTCTTTTTAAACAATTGGGGGGATTATTTTCAATTGAGAAAGGCACTTCACCCAATCTAACCAAAAAATGCAACTTCCATCTATTAGTCATTTTATAGCTTGAGTAAACTTGAACTTGTGTTATTGATTGAAGCATAATTTTACCGTAAAAATATTTTAAACTAAACAGGACTGAAGTTCCATTCTCTAATTAAACATAACAATCCATCATAATTCTCAACATAGATGGTGCGTTTAAATTCTGTGGATGTAACTCATCTGATTATCACTCACACCATAACCAACTTGGGCATATCTTGCCCTTACCCAGCGTTGGTACAGGGTGTGCTTCAGGTCAGGCAGGCACGCCAACTTGGTGCCCTTAGCCTCATCCCGCTCAGCCTTATTCAAACAATCTTTCCCCACAATGCTTGATTTAAACAAGACACAATCCATACTATCATTTGTCAGTATAAGCCTTACACCCCTATATCCAGTTATGTAACCTAGCACCATGCTATTTGTAGGTTTCAGACATCCAATGTGCTAATGAAAGACCTGGAATTCATTGGGGGTACTCCAATACCCACAATAGCATCCATAGCCTGCAAGAAACTATTGTTCTGAGGATTTAGGAGTATTAACTTGTAGGAGACAGGTATGGGAAGTACTGATTGACAAACATTGTCTCTGACCAAACATTAAGGTCAGTACTGTTAGCATCCTCAGCCATGTTTCCTGGGTAGAACCAGGGATGTTGCTTGAGGGTGGAGGTGATTACGTTGGTGCCTCTTGTTTGTGTTTGGATCTACTTTGAGGGCTGTTATAATGGTGTAAACTTTTGGGACGTTTACTGCACAGGTTGGTTGTTTAAACCTAAAAACACTAGTTGTATGGTGACAACTAGTAGGTTGAGTCTTTAAAATAAGTGGCAACAAATCCACTCTGATAATGGTAATTGAGAAAAACAACTAGAGACTTATTTTCCCATTAATCTTCAATCTAGAAGTAAACATAACACTATATTTCAGTTTGATTCTGTTTTTTATTAGAAAATGTTAGGGGTTTTTATAGGCAGAAGGCGGACAACTTTTCAGATAATTCTCTGAAAATCAACTGATTAGTCCCCAAAACTTCTAACCCTTGGGATTAACTTCTGACAGCAGTGAATGTCTTCATCTTAATTAATCCCCAGAAGTGTAATTGTTTACGGATCAGCAACCATCCCCATGTGTTAGGAACTGTACACAGATGGTTTAGGGGCCGTGTTACCTGAGTACTGCTACTAGCTACTGCCAAAACAAGCGTTAAAACACTTGAGTAGCTTTGTTAAAATGACTCTATCGTTCAGCGCCTCTGCTGTAATGATTCATTATAGAAATCCAACTATCAGCAATCATGCCCTCATTGAATTACCTATTTAACATTTTTGGGCATGATGCCCAATATAATATTAATCAAAACAATCATTGGATTATATCCTTTAATGAATTTTAACTACTAATTTAGTCAGGGATGATCCCTGAAAAAATAGTAATTGGATCTCATCATTAAATTAGGTCTTTTGATTAATTATGACTAATGATTTAGTTGGGGATGATCCCTGACGAAATATTAACCAAAATCAGCTGTCATATTATATTCTTTGATATTTATGATTAATATAATAGTTAGCAGCCATTGCAAACAATTGGTTGCTTTAATAACCATCAATTTTTAATTGGCAAGCAAGATGGATTATATGGTCAACCAAATTTCTAACAGGTGGTCACCTGGTCTTGAGCAGAGATCTTTGGCACACCCTTGTCTCCTTTCTCGCTGACATCCTTTCCTGATCCCACTCCACTGAGAGGCTCTCCTCAACATACTTGTGTTTGAGGTTGAGGAGGTTGGGGTGTAGGTGTTATGTTTGAAGTAGGGCTGGTGGTGGCATAAATTTTACTTGGGCAGAAGATATTGTAGTTTACTAAGCGCATCTCTTTGGTCACTCCCCTGATTGATGCTAGCACAGAAGCAACTAGTGAGATGGCCACTTCAATGCCTAAGAGAAATGAGTGAGCCCCTCTATAGCATGAGGTCTTTTTATGCGCTACATGCTCAGGTAAACATTTAGCTTGATCCAACTTCTTAAACTTATTGTAAAGACAATCTATGAAGTAAGATAACTAATCTTTGGTATAGACAGTCAATTCACAAATATTCTAACAAGTATATAATTGAATTCAATTGTAAGAAAATCCCTTAGTTTAGAGTAACTGAGCAATCATAATGTTGAATTACTTCGTTCAAGTTTCATCAAATCTCCTGTTATGAAGATCAATGACTATATTAAAATAGTAATTATAAAGGGGAGATTTATTTGTTAATATAAAATTTGAATAGAGAGCCATTAAGTCAGATACAATGTATTCCAGTTTTGGATAAAATCTAATATCAGGAGTTGATATTGTATTACAAATATGATTAGTGGATTAGGGAATCAAGTCAACAATTATCCAACAATATCCATATGTCTAGGCAAATTTTTCTGAAGGAGCATAATTGTGAGAAACTCTATTAACTTTTTAAAGGTTTGTTGGGGAGTTCAATTTTTATTAAATAAAAGGAGAATACCTGGCACCCTACTACTTTCATGGTGCTGTGAATTTATACATGTTTAAGAAGGGGTTTAAAAATCTTTTAATATCTATAAAAATTGAAGATGGCTGACACCGCGGTTCAAAATAACAAATTATTTAACCTAATATTGTGCGAGGAATTATGGGAAGTAGTATGCGGTGCACCAAGAGGGAAATGCCCTGGACCTGATGGGATTCCCTATAATTTTATATAAAATATTTTACTAACATCTCTAACATTCTTCTAGCTTCAAGGAACAAGTGTATTATGGAAACATGCCTCCTAACTGGAGGCAAAGATGCCTAAACGGTCACTTTATTCCAGAAAGGAGACTGATTTGACCTATCCAACTGGCGCCCAATTTCCCTAACCAACACAGATACAAAATTTTCACAAAAATTATGGCTAAACGACTATGAGAAATTGCAACTGATGCGATATCACCATCACAATATGTATTTGTCCTAGAAGATCCATATGAGATAATATCCACACTGTTGCAAATGTCTGCCAGTCCAAAACCTCTGGAGCACTTGTCTTTTTAGACCAACAAAAGGCATATGACAGGGTGAACTGGACCTATCTTAGGGCCTTCCTTCAAAAATTCAAGTTTCTAAATAGACTTATAAACTGGGTAGTGTTGTTTACAGAGTCTGCAATCATGGCTGTGCGGGGAGCAGGCTTCTTAACCAACCCAGTTATCCCACAGAAAGGACTAAAAAAAGGAGACCCCTTAAGCCCTCTACTCTACAACTTTAGCCTAGACCCCCTAATCCTAAATACAAACACACTGCTCAAAGGAATCAAAATCAAGAGCCCCACCAGTCAAAATGATGGCCTTCACTGATGATTGTGTGGTGGACATATCCAACAATCAGGACGCTTGCAGAATTGAGAAGGTAATACAAGACTATTCAGCCATAAGTAACGCATCACTTAACACTGAGAAAACGGAAATTATACTCCTGGGGAAATATCAGGCCCAGTGGATGCCATCTACACAGGGCCAACAAGCTAGTACAACATCAAGACTCCTTACTATACATAGGAGGCGAAAATCAGCAATAACCCCACTGAAACTTCCCTTCACCACCAAGCCAACAGCTGGCCCTGTTCATCACTTGGGAGTATGGTTGAAAGCAGGAGGTTACGCCAACTCCATGATGGAAAATCAACTTCTAGATAAAATAACAAAACGCATTGCCTCCTAAAATGGACATCAAACAGGTCTAACAGGAAGGGTCATTGTAGCCAACTCTATGATTCTATCAATCATATGGTTCACAGCCCAAGCAATCGTTTTCTCGCCATCTTTCTTCAACACAGTCCACGCCCTATTACAAGGATGGATATGGTCCAACCAAAAACCCCCCTGTATGCCTCAAAACCCTATTTGGCACTAGAAGGAATGGAGGTATGGGGCTTACTAATTATGTAGAGCAATCAACCCATATACTGGGATCTTGGATAGCTCAGGTGACTAGCCCAGATCTTCCAGATACACACTGGGCCAGAACAGCAAGATATAACTTCACATGTGCACTAAAATCAAGAAACCCAAATCACCTGAACACATTAATCAAGTATCTGGCATTCCATCCCACAGCTGTAGGACCACACGGCACTCCTGCACATTTCAAACAAATACTCCTAGCCATGAGAAGAGTGACATGACGGATTCACATGAATGACCAAAACAGTCACCAAGGACGCCCAAGGCTAACTCACAGACAGGAGATCAATGATCAAATAGTCACAGACAATATAATAAGCAAAAGCCCAAATACCATAGCCAGGATAGACTACATGGACCTTATGGACATACCCTACAACCTGGAGACCCAAAGAAGAGTATGGAGATACACACATCACCCTCTACTCCAACCCAGGATAAGAGCACATGTATGGAGGTGCATGAGGAGTTATACCAAACATCTGAACGGTCAAACGCCAATCACACCACATGTGAAATATGTGGTCAGTATGGAATCCTAGCCCACCGTTTGGAACAATGCCCAACATTAGTGGCGGTATGGAAAGAGGCCATGCGCCTTTTCCGCCAATAAGACGGACATCCATTCAGCCTAGCAAGGAACATGTTTGCTATAAACATGGACTCTCCTATCCACCCATCTCTTAGGGCGCTTATAGTAGCAATAGCACTATGGATGATACATACAATGGTAATGGAATCGTTCACAGGAGCAGCGCCAATAATCCAAGAAGCCATTCATCGCTTCCACAGCCATATATCAGAACATTTTACAAGCATGGCTGTTTGGACATATGACCCCCCATAACAGAAGGACAATCAACACATGGTTCCCCATATGGTTCCTAAAGGTTGATCCTTTCCTTCACACATGCTGCATCCAAGAATAAGCCAGCACAACTCCCCTTCCCTACCGTCCTAATCTTGGTGATCCTGGAGACAACAAGAGGGTCCTTAAACCCTCTGGGGTGTCTTTAATTGTAGAATTTCATTAGTTTTTTCACTATATCAGAAGTGCTTGTCTCCTGGTCGACCTTCCCCAAATAAATAAAAATTGAAGATTGCACTAACCTACTACTATGAACGCTAGATACTATCAAATATTGTTCCTAGGGTTTTTTTATGTTCATATTGGTCATCAAAATTGGACACAATGGTTAATTTGTTTAGCTCCTCAATTTGGAGGCACTTATATATTCAGGATGTGAATCTTTTTTGCTCTGACCTCCTCCATGGCTGCCTTAAAAGTATAAGAATTTTTTGTTGGCGCTTCCTTTGGGAAGCTGTTTAGCTCATTTAAGGGAATTTTATTAACTGTGTGCGGCCATCCCATCCATATCAGGATTAAAAGTTTGATTGTAATCCACTAAGTAGGTCACAAGCACTGCCACATATGCTCATGATTTTATTTATATAAAATTCCGCTGATTTAGTGATAAAAAAGGGGGTTTGTTAGTTGATGTTGGGGTGAGTTTAGTTTGGGGAGCAGCTGTCACCCAAAACTCATTAAAAGTGTGCCCAAAATCAAAAATCTTTTTACAGTGGTAGGGCTCACAAGTTGATGTCTTTCTTTGAACAGAAGGGTGTTGGGATTTTTGCCCATATTCCCAGCCTGCTGTATTACCTGGTATCGCTAGGGGAAAATTCCCTAAGGCGAAGTGAATCAGAAATTGGTTAACCTGAGTTTTGGAGGAATTACATTTGTGGGATTTTGGGATATTCACCTGTTTATCCATCGGGGATTGATCCAGATGGATACCTAAGATCTCATTGGGCGGAGTGGCTGACGAAATAGGGGCATCTGATAATGATTAACTATCAAGTGTACCAATTGGGATCAGTTGGGTTTCATCACCAACTGATTAGGAATGAATAGTGAGTTGCGAGGCAGTGATGCCGCCTGCAACTAGCAAATTGATTGGTTGGTGAAGTGACCTACCATAATGAGTAATAAGTCCCATTACCTAAGCAGGTCTCTAGCCAATTATGATTGGTTCACTTGGATCAAGAGGAAAATGTTAAGGACACATTTTCTGACTCTTTCCATTTGAGGTCTCAAGGATGTCTAATGACAGAATCCTAGCCAGGATGGGGAAGACCATCACTGCTGAGATGAGGAAGGGTGATTTAACAGCAACAGCTGCTGTTTCATAGAAGAAGTTTAACCGAGAGTTAGACAGCTAAATCCCCAACTATATATAGCTCTATGATTTAAATATAATAAAAAACACATTAAAAACCATCATTTTGTAAAACATTATTAGCTACATAATATTGTTGATTTGGTGTATAGTTAGACTATCAGTTTCTATTGTGACGTTCCATCTCAAGGATATTATTGCATAAGGCAATAATTGAAAACTCTCAGAGCGAAGATTAGAGATCTGAGCAGGGATCTAGAGATGAAGGGAACCACAATCAGGGATAGCTGCCAACTGTGTGTTGGGCTGAAAGAGACTGTCACTGGGGTATCTTAATGAAGATCAGTTGGACAAGGATATAGGGAACAAATCCCTATGAGTACAATTTACAGAGTATTTAATTGGAAGTACTGGCCAAAGTGTTGGGCTTAATAGTAGTTCAATCTCAACTACGGATAATAGTCTCCATACTATTATTAAACAATACATTCTATACATTGTGACAAAATGCATGAGTAAATTGAACTTGTGCAGTAAAAAGGTTACTGGGTTGATGGCCAATAATCAACCATGAGTAAATTTTTACAAGTTGGTGCTCACTACAGGGGGTAGTTGAGTAAAGAATCCATTATAATGTTGTATAAAGAAGAAATGCGCAAGCTGTGGACCAAGATCGCCACTGTGAATCAGAATGCCTTGAACTCAGCGGACCATTGGGAGTTCACAGCTTTGGAAGAATGAGTCGCCAAGGTGTAGGAAGGAGTAGAAAATGTAGCCAACTTCAGGAACGAGTTACTCGACAAAGTAAACTCATTGAATAAGAAAGAAGGAGACCTCATTTGAGAGTTCCTATTCCTGAAAATGGAATGAGAAGTGGATTGAATTCATTTAAGAAAGTTTGGAGTGGATATCAAGAAATTGATCAAAGAAATGGAGGGACTGAAAGCTCACAGATGTGCTTGTGAGCCTGATATGGCCAGTGATGCCAAAGATAAAAGTCCTTGCATGATACTTTGGAAGTTGAATATCCCAAAAAATATGCCGCCCGCCTTAGATGCCATTTCAGAGATGATGCCTGAAGTCACTCCACAAGTTAGATGAGTAGCCAACCCGAGAGAATCAGCCTGAAATGACTCAGAGGAATTTAGGGCAATGCCAAAATTTCCAACATTCCATCAGGATAACGCCCCAGCGTTTTTCTGACTGTTTGACATGACTATGATTGGATATGGAGATTGTCAAAAGGCATTGACGGTCATGAACTTCCTGGACACCGACTGTCAAAACCTAGTGTTACCCCACCTAGAGAGGGACAGCTGGTTGTATGCTGAGGCAAAGGCGGCCATAATAAAGGAGGTCGGAAGCCTCTGGAAGAAGTCCATAGTGGAGCCATGGGTGGCTCCTGGGATAATAATGATGATCCATGGAGAAATTCAAGTTCTCCTGGAGAATTTGAGCAAAAAACTGATGAAGATCAAGAGGAATCAGATCATCACATTTATTCATTTAAACCTGATGGCAGAATTGAGACAATTCCATGATTTTAGTTCTCTTGATGAAATGGGATTATTGGCCGGGGTAGTCAAAAGCATCAACCTATTGGTTGATCAGGAGAAGCTTGCTGATCTTCCAGAAGGCCAGAAGGAGGAGGTGCTCAAATTATTCGAGAAATATTGGGAAGTGTTTGCTAAGGATGACCATGATTTGGGATGCGCATGAGAAATAATTCACAAGGTCAACACTGGGGGAAATCTACAGATAATGATGATACCAATCCAAATATTGAAAGCCACTGAAGCAGTAGTGGAGGATGAGATCAGAAAACTAGTGAAGCATGGGCTTCTAGTTCCATCATCAAGTCCCTTGGGCGAGTCCAATTCTGATTGTGAGGAAGAAGGATGGATTAAACTGGGTGGTGATTAACTACCAGAGGCTGAACAAAATTATGAAGAAGAATTTGTATCCCCTACTGAAGATCAATGATGCACTGGATCATTTAGGAGAAGCGAAGTATATCTCCACGATGGATCTAATCTCAGGATACTGGCATATTGATTTGCCAGAAGAAGACCAAGTAAAATGCGCAATTATTACCGAGCAGGGGTTATGTAAAGATTTTCTCTAGTGTTGATATCAGTCGTTAACCCAGTAACCTTTTTACTGAACAGTTTCAATTTCCTCATGCACTTTTTTGTGTTGTATAGAGTGTATTAGTCGATAATAGTATGGCGAGACTATTATCCATAGTTGAGTTTGAACTATTATTAGGTCCAACACTTCGGCCAGTACTTTCAATTAAATACTCTGTAAGTTGTACTCATATGGATTTGTTCCCTATATTCCTGTCCATTCGATCTTTGTTAAGATACCCCAGTGACATTCTCTTTCAGCCCTACACATAGTCAGCAGCTATCCCTGATTGTGGTTCCCTTAATCTCTAGATCCCCACTTTGATCTCTACTCTTCTCTCTGAGAGTCTTCCAATTATTGCATATTGCAATAGTATCCTTGAGATGGAACTTCACAATAGAAGCTAATAGTCTAACTATACACCAAATTGACAATATTACTGTCAAGTATAATGTTGATAATACAAATGTCAGTAATGATAATGTTTTTTATTATAGTAAATCCTAGGGAATTATATAGTAGGGGATTCAGCTGTCTAACTCTCAATTGACACCTCTTCTATGAAACAGCAGCTGTTGCTGTTGAATCACCCTTCCTCATCTCAGCAGTGATGGTCTTCTCCATCCTGGCTAGGATTCCATCAATAGACATCCTTGAGACCTCAAATGGAAAGAGTCAGAAAACGTGTCCCTAACATTTTCCTCTTGATCCAAGTGAGCCAACCATAATTGGCTAGCGACCTGCTTAGGTAATAGTATTTATTACTCATTATGGCAGGTCACTTCACCAACCAATCAATTCACTAGTTGCAGGTGACATCACTCGCCTCACAACTCACTATTCATTCCTGATCAGTCAGTGATGAAACCTGATTGATCCCAATTGGTACACCTGATAGTTAATCACTATCAGATGCCCCTATTTTGTTGGCCACTCCACCCAATGAGATCTTAGGTATTCATACAGATCAATCCCAGATGGATACGACCATGTGAATATCCCAAAATCCCCCAAACGTAGTTTCTCCTAAACTTGGGCCAACCAATTTCTGATTCACTTCGCCTTAGGGAATTCTATCCTAACAATACCAGGTAATTTAGCAGGTTGGGAATATGGGAAAAAATCCCAACACATCCCCCTCTTGCCTAGATTTCCAGCGAGAAAAGGACTGGGGCATGAGAACACCGCTTCTGACACCTGGTTGAATACTTCATTGGTTCAAGTGGAGTACACTTGTCAATACTCAATGCTACTTGGAATGACCTTTGGCATACGGCGTTCTTCCTCTCTTCCCCCTTGCTACCGCCTTCTCAGAGATGGTCCCCATGACCTTCTATCATGCCGGGCTAATTGATTTACTCATGACGATATTAGTCCCTGGATCCAATTTTTCCCCCCATCAGGTATATGAACCTCTGTCATATTCAGGATTCTTGGTCCAGCGTCCTTGAATTCATGATTTTCTCCTCGTCCTAGACAGGAGACTTTTGCCGTCAATGTTTGTTTTGTGGCTTAATTAGAAAACTTATTTCTTATTTGCCTTTGTTATTTCGCTCATAACCTCTTGACATAAGTAATTCTTAATTCTTCCCATGGAGAGCTTATCTCATTAATTTTGAGATTAATTTCTCTAAAAGTGGAGCCTAATGGATTATAGAGTACATAATTTCAACTTCTATATAAGTCTGACATCCTCCTCTCATCCAGAGCATATGTTAAAATTCTGGTTCACGCTACCAGCAGCTCCTCAACAGTCTGTCCGATCCAGACCTCCATCACTTCCAGCAGATGAGTTAAAATGCTTGACGAAACCTCTTCTATGGTCTTTCCAGGACACATACGCCTAGTCTGTCGCAAGCGGCTAGTCCTTCCATTGAATTACCAGAAATGGTAACTAATCCCTTCAAAACTAGGCTGGCCATCATTTTGAACGACTTTACATCCAACTCTTCCCTTTCAGGTGATTCCAGAGTTGGACTTCAAAACCCTCCTATATTCATCTCCTTTTGCTGATGCTCCAAACATCATAGTAAATGCTCCATAGATTATGCCGGTTGCTCTGTATCATTCATTCCTGGCTGGGTCAGACTTGCTCCCTTTGTTTCTCTTATGACTTGGTCAATTTTACAAACCCACTGTACTGGTTTCTAAGCTCTCAATTAGTAACTGCATACACTTCAAGCTCCCCTATGCTGAACTCTGGGCCCAAGTCACCGAGGCTTTGACATTAGCGCTGAATCCCTCTGATCTGGATAACCTTTTGGATCAGGATACTGCCATTTATGCTCTTTGCTTTGCTGGCCGAGTTCTTCAAATTTGTCTATGAATCTTCCAGCCTCGCCTGGTTTCCACCAGGCATTCAGCTTTGGCTTCTGTTAAGCCTTTAGTCACCATTTGCAGGATGCAATCCGCTCTCTTCACAACTACCTCCTCTCCAGAGCTTCCCATCGCTATCTTCAGCTGATGGCGTTAATCTGGAGCATGATTTGGCAACCCCTGTCAAGTATTGCTTCTTCGCTGCCACCTCACATGTCCAGTGTCCTTAATGAAGCCCGTCGGTACATGCTCAAGACAAATCTTCCAGCTCCAGTGCTGTATCAGTATTACTCAGGGTCATTTGCCAATTTCCTCTTTCTTTATTGCTGTTTTCCTCCCTGCTCCAGGGTTTTGCAATTGGCATCTTCTGACATTTCAATTTCCCTTCCCCTAGTCGCTTTTTATCAGGGCTCAGCGTCCACTCAACAAATGTGGTTTCATGTAGGTCTCGCCCTCACAAGCGTCTGATTGCATATCAATTTTGACGGGCTGTTTCTTCCTACTGCGATCCATCCTCCCTCCCCCAAGAGGTGACATAGGCAGAATCATCCCCGTACTGAGGATGATCATTATAAAATAAAAATTTTAAAAATTTATCAGATTTTTTTATCTATGCATTTTAATTTTCTGACCAATATCTTTTATCGATTTTTTTATCTTTATTCTTCTTTTTTCCTATGGGACTTGACCTTGTTTTGTTCGGCAGTCCATCTTTTTCCCCAAACTGGGTCCTGGGTACTTAAACCTACTAGTTTTCCATGGTTCAGAGGTCCTTTTTTGGACTTAACCATCTAGATTGGTTCAGAGGTCCTTTTTCAAACTTGACCTAATCATTAGGACATGACCAACTTAATGGTTCATCAGTCCTTTGGGAACTCTTTTTTTTCCTCAATCCAACGCTTTAGATACTTAACGTAGACTCAAATTACAATTCTATCATCCAAGAGATTCTTGATGGAGTAAGCATCAGTCGCCATTTTGGCGATTACTTTGAACAGACCCAACTTCAACACCTCTAATTTATTTCTTAGTCCAAAAACCATGAATTTCGCAATAGGTGACTCTTTCTCCTATTTGATATTCTTCTAATGCTGGTCAGTTTCTGTCATCCATCAATTTCATTTGTATCCTTTTCTTCAAGGTTGTATCAAATGCTTGCAATTGCATATCAATCAGGATACTCGTAAGTCAGTTCAGTATTGCTTGGTACTCATCCCCAACATAGGTTCCACTACCAAATATAATATCAGCGGCAACGTGGCCTTTTTTCCATATAGTAATTCAAATTGCTTCTTTCTGTCACCGTATGATGACTAATGTTGTAGGCAAATGTCACCAAACTCAGGTAGTTTCCTCATGCGGAAGTTCTCCCTGTAACTAGCTTCCTCAGAATCATGCCTTCGTCCCATTGACCCGTTCTACCAGTCTGTTCACCTCCGCCCAGTATGGTACTAACATGACTCCTTGGATCCCCATTATTTCATTTAGCCTCAGGATCACATGAGATGTGAAGTTGGTCCCATTATCGCTCAATAGGACTTGCAGACATCCTTGCCTGTATACTACTTGATCCAGGATGAATCTCGCAGTACTGGTAGCATCTACTCTGGTTAAGGCTTTCATTTTGACCCATTTCGTCAGATGGTCAATAGCAGCTATGATGTACTTGGCTCCTCCTGTGTTCATCACCAGCGGTATCATCATATTGATGAACGCTGTGTTCCAGGAGAATCCAAGGGAGAACCATTCAGTATCCAGTTGTGTTCTTGTGTGGTTTGTGCATCTGGCACTCTACGCAACAAGCCAGATGATCCGCGACATTGTAGTTGATTAATTCCCCTAGTAAAAATGGCAAACATGTTCAGTTGTTTTTCTCAGGCCTCTGTGCCTGACAACCTTGTGAGCCACTTGTACTATTTGCCGCTTTTCCAACATTTTTGGGAATAATAACCGCTTCCAATTGATCATCTTGAATACTTGTCCATCTATAATCTCAGTCTTTTCCATCGCTTTTCAAAGCGCATCTTGGATTTCTTGAAGCTCATCCTAGATTCTTCCTTTTACCATTCTCTGGAGTAGCTCATCCGCCTGCAGGTATACCAACTGGACCATTGGCAACCTCAATAAGCCATCCGCATTCTGATGAGAAGTCCCCGGTTGGTGAACTATCTCATAATCGTAAGCCTGAAGCTTAAGTGCCCATTGGGCCAGTCGTCCTTCTAGTTCTCTTAGACTGTGTAGCCAATGCAGCGAAGAGTGGTCCATCACCACCTTAAAGTGCCTTCTGTGGACATACACCCAAAACTGCTTGAATGCATATATGACCTCAAGGCATTCCCGCTCAGTCATGGTGTAGTTCCTCTCAGTGGCTGAGAGTGTCTAGCTCACTTATGCTACCGGATGCTCATTCCCAAGTTCTTCTACTTGGTTCAGTATGGCGCCAATCACTGTCAACGAAGAATCAGTTTGAATGATAAACTACTGATTGAAATTCAGATATTTCAGAATCAGCAAATCTGTCAAATACTGGCGTAACTCATCGAAGGAGTCCTGGGCCTCTTTATTCCATATGAATCCTTTTTTGGATTCTTTAATAAATAAATAAAGGCTTGGCTATTCAGGAAAAATCCCAAAAAAATCTTCTATAGTAACCAACCATCCCAAGGAATACTTGGATGTCTTGGAGACTCCTCAGTATAGCCATATGCTCTATAGCTGCTATCTTCTGGGTTTGCAGCTGCAATCCATTTGCGTTGATCACAAATCCCAAGTATTCCAAATCTCTCTTGATGAAGTGGCACTTCCTTGGCTTGATCTTCAGGTTAGCCTCAGACAGTCTCTTGGAAGCTTCTTCCAAGTGGTGCAGGTGATCAAAAAATGTTCTACTGAACAAATTAATATTGTCCAGATATATCAGGATGCATGACAACTTCAGGTCGCTTAATATCACGTCCATGGCTCTCTGGAATGTCACGAGCGCATTGCAAAGACCCTGGGGCATCCTCGTCAGCTGGTATAACCCCTGCGCGGTAATAATCGCACATTTTTCTTGGTCTTCTTCTGGCAAGTCAATCTACCAGTATCCTGAGATTAGATTAATCATGGAGAAATACTTCACTTCTTCTAATCGATCCAGTGCATTGACAATCCTTGGTAGAGGATACAAATCCTTCTTCATAATTTTTTTAGCCTCCAGTAGTCAATCACCACCCAGTTTGATCCATCCTTCTTCTTCACGATCAGAATCAGACTCACCCAGGGACATGAAGACGGAACTAGAAGCCCATGCTTCACTAGTTTGCTGATCTCATCCCCCACTACCACTTCGGTGGCTTTGAATCTTTAGATCAGTCTCATACTTATCAGTAGATTTTCCCTGGTGTTGACCTTGTGAATTATGTCTCGTGTGCATCCCAAATTGTGGTTGTCCTGAGCAAACACTTCCCAATATTTCTTGAATAATTTGAGCACCTCCTCCTTCTGCCCTTCTGGAAGATCAGCGAGCTGCTCTTGACCAACTAATAGATTGATGCTTTTAGCCACCTCAACCGGTAATCCCATTTCATTGAGAGACCCAAAATTGTGGAATCATCTCAATTCTGCCATCAGGATCAAATGAATAAACACGATGTTCTGATTCCTCTTGATCTTCATTGGTTTTTCACTTGAAAAGTCCGGGAGAACTTTAATTTCTCCATGGATCAGCATTATTATCTTGGGAAACACCCATGCTCCACTCTGGACTTCTTCCAGGGGCTTCTGACTTCTCCATACAACAGCTCCAGAATCTCCAAAGTCAACCCTGTGTCAACTATTATCTGTGATCTAGCCATATGGTCCTTTCCTTCTTGATCCTTAATGGAATTCCCTAGTTTTCTAGAATTTCCGCCAGCATCTCTCGTCACTTCCTACCAACTAATTGGTATCAAATTGGTACAATGCCATCATTTTATATCAGATTAATATCTTTGTTTCTCCGATTTAATGGAGCTTTACCATCCTTCTGGTATACTAATGGTAACGTCTGACCCAGGATGGTCAACGTATTATCCTCAAGTTAAATTTAACTCTGTACTTCCATAGGAACTACATTCCAATAAGAATATCATAGTTTTGGTTTGCTAAAACTATCGCTGGCGCAGATACCACTAACAACCCCAAATCATAATAGCAGCGCACTATAAACTCCACAAGAAATGGTGGTGTTTGGCCCGGCTGTTCCATATTCTCTCTTGTGTTCCAAGTCCAGCGAAATCTTCATCCTCTTCACCAGCTTGGTTGACACAATATTGATGGGCTCTCCACTGTTGACTCTTGCCCTCACCCTCATTTGATTCATTTGAATATCTATATATTTACACTTGGAGTATTGTAATATAGTATTTAATGAGTGAATGGCGGCGTTATTAACAAAATCTAGGGTGTGATTAATCTGCGCCAATAATGTAGGAAATGATTCCTTTATTGCGCCGAGGGGGATAGACAGATTGGCCTCATCTAAACAGACGTCTGATTACTCTTCAGGATTCTCAGCAGTTCGAATCTTCTCCATCAGTTGTTGGGCGTACAGCTGGAAAAATTCCTGAATTATCTCAGGGTCAATATTCTTTGTCCCAGCCCTGGTCACGGCATTCACATCCATATTTACCACTTGGTATAGCTGATCCTGCTCGTTGTCTGTAAACAGATCACTAATGTCTAATTCTTCATTCATGATATCAGGAGGAACAGGTTTCTCCGCCACACTAGACTGTTTCTTGTCTAGGCATGAGCCCTTTTCCTGAATCCTTGGCAGCTGCTGTCTCCTTAGCCTGGACCACGTTAATCTGATCCTTCAGCTTTTTGCAGTGTATGGCAAAATGTCCTTTCCTGCCACACTGATAGCAGACCTTCTCTTTCTTGCTTAACCATCTGAATTCTTTGGGCTTATTTCCTGGCACAGTTCGGTTGGTAGTCTCTTTTGCTCCTATATTCCCTTCATGGGATTCGGATTTCAGACTGGATTAGACTTGAAGCTTCTATTTGGGGCATCAAACATCACTCCCAAAATCTTCAGGTTGTCTACCATTTGTGAGGTAGTTAGTCCGTTGCGAATATGGAAGACATCATCCAATGCAAATTGTAATAGGGCTGAAGGGCCACTTGCAAAGCGATTCTAGCATCAAAGTCATCTAATACTTTCGCTCCGGCCAGGATCTATAACTCCTGGTAAAATCAATCCACAAAGCTAGCAAGAGACTCATCTTTATGGAATTGAATTCCCATAATTTCTTACTTGCATTTCAACATGCAAGTTGAACTCCTGAACTCCTTCATTATGACCGCCTTTGCCTCAGCATATGACCAGCTGTTCCCCTTCAGGTGGGGTAACACTAGGTTTTGGCAGTCGGTGTCCAGGAAGTTCATGACCATCAACGCCTTATGACAATCCCCGTATCCATTCATAGTCATGTCAAACAGTTGAAAAAACACTGAGGCATCATTCTAATGGAATGTAGGCAATTTTGGTGTTGCTCTTAATTCCTCCAAGTCATTTCAGGCCGATTCTCTCAGTTTGGCTACTTGGCTAACTTGTGGAGTGACTTTGGGCTTCATCTCCAAAATGGCATTAAAGATGGGAGGCATTTTCTCAGGGTATTTGACTTCTCAAGTATTGTGCAAGGACTTCTCTCTTCAGCATCACTGGCCATATTGGGCTTTCAAGCACATCTGTGGGCTTTCAGTCCCTCCACTTCTTTGATTAATTTCTTGATATCTGCTCTGAACTTTCTTAAATGAATGTGATCCACTTCTCAACTCATTTTCAGGAATATGACCTCTTGAATTAGGTCTCCTACTTTCTTCTTCAACGAGTTTACTTTGCCAAGTAACTCATTTCTGAAGTTGGCTACATTTTCTACTCCTTCCTCCACCTTGGTTACTCGTTCTTCCAAGGCCACGAACTCTTGATGGTCCGCTGAGTTCAAGGCATTCTGATTCACAGTGGCGATCTTGGTCCACAGCTTGCGCATTTCTTCTTTATATGACATTATAGTAGATTCTTTAATCAAATACCCTTGTAGTGATAACCAACTTGTTAAATTTTACTCTAGTGTAGATATCAGTTGTCAACCAAGTAATCTTTTTACTGCACAGGTTCAATTTTCTCTTACACTTTGTCATGTTATATGAAATGTATTAGTTGATAATAGTATGGAGAATACTATCCAAAGTTGATTTTGAACTATTATTTAGCCTAACGCTTTGGCCAGTACTTCTGATTAAATACTCTGTAAGTCATACTTGTAGGGATTCATTCCCTATATTCCTGTCCACCTGATCTTTGCTAAGTTACCTTGGTGACAGCTTCTTTTGGCCCAACACACAGTCAGCAGCTATCCCTGATTGTGGTTCCCTTTGTCTCTAGATCCCCACTTGGATCTCTACTCTTCTCTCTGAGAGTCTTCCAATTATTGCATTCTGCAATAATATCCTTGAGATGCAACGTCACAGTAGAAGCTGATAGTCTAACTATACACCAAATCAACAATATTATGTAGCTAATAATGTTTTACAAAATGATGGTTTTTATTGTGTTTTTTTTTATATTTAAATCCTAGAGAATTATATAGTAGGGGATTCAGCTGTCTACCCTTTGTTGTCAACTCTTCTATGAAACAGCAGCTGTTGCTCTTAAATCATTCTTCCTCATCTCAGCATTAATGGTCTTCCCCATCCTGGCTAGGATTCTGTCATTAGACATCCTTGAGACCTCAAATGGAAAGAGTCAGAAAACTTGTCCCTAACGTTTTCCTCTCGATCCAAGCAAACCAACCATAATTGGCTAGCGACCTGCTTAGGTAATGGGATTTATTACCCATTATGGCAGGTCACTTCACCAACTGATCAACTCACTAGTTGCAGGCGGCATCAATCGCCTCACACTCACTATTCATTCCTGATCAGTCAGTGATGAAACCTGACTGATCCCAATTGGTACACTGATATTTAATCACTATCTGATGCCCCTATTTCGTCTACCACTCCGCCCAATGAGATCTTAGGTATTCATCCAGATCAATCCCCAATGGATATGACCAGGTGATTATGCCAAAATCCCCCAAACATAGTTCCTCTGAAACTCAGGCCAACTGATTTCCAATTCACTTCGCCTTAGGAAATTTTCCCCTAGTGACACCCAGTGAGCTAGCAGGCTAGGAATATGGGCAAAAATACCAACAGGTTTTACCAGCCGACGAGGATGCTCCAGGGTCTCTGCAATGCACCTGCAACATTCCAGAGGGCCTTGGACACGATATTAAGTGACCTAAAGTTGTCATGCATCCTGGTATATCTGGACAATATCAATGTGTTCAGTAGAACGTTTACTGATCACCTGAACCACTTGGAAGAAGTTTTTAAAAAACTGTCCGCGGCTAACCTGAAGATTAAGCCAAGGAAGTGCCACTTCTTCAAGAAAGAGTTGGAATACCTGGGATTTGTGATCGACTCAAGTGGATTGCAGCTGCAAACCCAGAAGATAGCAGCTATAGAGCATATGGCTGTACCGAGGAGTCTCCAAGACATCCAAGTATTCCTTGGGATGGTTGGATACTATAGAAGATTTATTTGGGATTTTGCCTGAATAGCCAAGCCTTTATTTCATTTATTAAAGAAAAAAAGGATTCATATGGAATAAAGAGAGGCCCAGGACTCCTTCGATGAGTTACGCCAGTATTTAAAAGATTTGCTGATTTTGAAATATCTGAATTTCAATCAGGAGTTTATCATTCAAACTGATGCTTCGTTGACAGTAATTGGCGCCATACTGGACCAAGTAGAAGAACTTGGGAATGAGCATCCGGTAGCATAAGTGAGCTAGACACTCTCAGCCACTGAGAGGAACTACACCATGACTGAGCGGGAATGCCTTGAGGTCATATATGCATTCAAGCAGTTTTGGGTGTATGTCCACAGAAGGCACTTTAAGGTGGTGATGGACCACTCTTCGCTGCATTGGCTACACAGTCTAAGAGAACTAGAAGGACGACTGGCCCAATGGGCACTTTCTGCTTCAGGCTTACGATTATGAGATAGTTCACCAACCGGGGGCTTCTCATCAGAATGAGGATGTCTTATCGCAGTTGCCAATGGTCCAGTTGGTATACCCGCAGGCAGATGAGCTATTCCAGAGAAGGTCAAAGGAAGAATTGGGGACGAGCCTCAAGAAATCCAAGGTGCACTTTGAAAAGCGATGGAAAACACTGAGACTATGGATGGACAAGTATTCAAGACAATCAATGGGAAGCGGCTATTATTCCCAAAACTGTCAAAAAGAGCAGCAATAGTACAAGCAGCTCACAAGGTTGTTGGGCATGGAGGCCTGAGGTAAACAACCATTTATAATCTCCAGTATTACTGGGAATCGATTAACTATGATGTCATGGATCATCTGGCTTGTTGTGTGGAGTGCCAGCTGCATAAACCACACAAGAATAAAACTGGATACTGACTGGTCTGCCCTGGATTCGCCTGGCACACGGTGTCCATTGATGTGGTGGGACCACTGGTGATGAGCACAGGGGGAGTCAAGTACATATAGTTGCAATTGACCATCTGACAAGATGGGTTAAAATGAAAGCCTTAACCAGAAAAGACGCTACCAGTACTGTGAGATTAATCCTGGATCAAGTAGTATACTGTAATGGATGTCCGCAAGTCCTATTGAGTGACAATAGGACCAACTTCACATCTCATGTGATCCTGAGGCTGAAATAATGGGAATCCAAGGAGTCGTGTATTTACCATATGGCCAGAGACAAATGGACTGGTAGAACGGGTCAATGGGATGCTAGCCGCGATGCTAAGGAAGCTAGTCACAGGGAGAACTTCTGCGTGGGGAATATACCTTAGTTTGGTGACATTCACCTACAACATTAGCCATCATATGGCGATGGGAAAGACGCCGTTTATAATATTATATGGAAGAAAGGCCGCGTTGCTGCCAATTTTATATTCAGTGGTGGAACCTACGTCTGGGATGAGTACCAAGCAATACTGAACTGACTTACGAGTATCCTGATTGATATGCAATTGCAAGCATTTGATACAACCTTGAAGAAAAGGATACAAATGAAATTGATGGATGACAGAAACTGACCAGCATTAGAAGAATATCAAATAGGAGAAAGAGTCACCTATTGCGAAATTCATGGTTTTTGGACTAAGAAATAAATTAGAGGTGTTGAAGTTGGGTCTGTTCAAAGTAATCGCCAAAATAGCGACTGATGCTTACTCCATCAAGAATCTCTTGGATGATAGAATTGTAATTTGAGTCTACTTTAAGTATCTAAAGCGTTGGATTGAGGAAAAAAATAAAAGAGTTCCCAAAGGACTGATGAACCATTAAGTTGGTCATGTCCTAATGATTAGGTCAAGTTTGAAAAAAGGACCTCTGAACCAATCTAGATGGTTAAGTCCAAAAAAGGACCTCTGAACCATGGAAAACTAGTAGGTTTAAGTACCCAGGACCCAGTTTGGGGGAAAAAGATGGACTGCTGAACAAAACAAGGTCAAGTCCCATAGGAAAAAAGAAGAATAAAGATAAAAAAATCGATAAAAGATATTGGTCAGAAAATTAAAATGCATAGATAAAAAAATCTGATAAATTTTTTAAAATTTTTGTTTTATAATGATCATCCTCAGTATGGGGATGATTCTGCCTATGTCACCTCTTGGGGGAGGGAGGATGGATTGCAGTAGGAAGAAACAGCCCGTCAAAATTGATATGCAAATGGATGCTTGTGAGGGTGAGACCTACATGAAACCATGTTCATTGAGTGATGCCAAGCCCTGAAAAAAGCGACTAGGGGAAGGAAAATTGAAATGTCAGAAGATGCCAATTGCAAAACCCCAGAGCAGGGAGGAAAAAAGCAATAAAGAAAGAGGCAATCAGCAAATAACCCTGAGTAATACTGATACAGCACTGGAGCTGGAAGATCTGTTTTGAGCGCCTGCTGATGGGCTTCATCAAGGACACCAAACATGTGGGCTGGCAATGAAGAAGAGATACTTGATGGGGGTTGCCAAATCATGCCCCTATTAATGCCATCAGAAGAAGATACCAATGGAAAGCTCTGGAGAAGAGGTAGTTGTGCAGAGAGCAGATTGCATCCTGCAAGCGGTGACTACAAGCTTCATGGAAGCTAAAGCTGATTGACTGGTGGAAACCAGGAAAGGCTGGAAGCTTCGTAGACCAACTTCAAAGAACTTGGACAGCAAAGCAAAGAGCATAAGCGGCAGTATCCTGATCCAGAAGGTTATCCAGATCAGAGGGATTCAGACCTAATGTCAAAGCCTTGGTGACTTGAGCCCAGAGTTCAGCGTAGGGGAGCTCGAAGTGTATGCTTTTACTAATTGAGAGCTCAGAAACCATTACAGTTGGTTTTTCAAAATTGACCAAGTCAGAAGAGAAACAACGGGAGCAAGTCTGACCCTGCCAGGAACGAACAATCCAGGGCAACTGGCATAATCTCTGGAGCATCTATGATGTTGTTTGGAGCATTAGCAAAAGGAGCCAAATCCAGGAGGGTTTCAAAGTTCAACTCTGGAATCAACTTCAAGGGAAGAGTTGGCTTAGAGTTGTTCAAAATGATGGCCAGCCTAGTTTTGGAGGGATTAGTTACCATTTCTGGTAATTCAACAGAAGGACTAGCTGCTTGTGCAAGACTAGGCATATGAGTCCTGGAAGGACCATAAAAGAGGTTCCGTCAAGCATCCTGACTCATCTGCTGGATGAGACAGAGGTTTGGATCAGACAGATTATTGAGTAGCTTCTGGTAGCGAGATTCAGAAATTTGACATATGAGCTGGATGAGAGGGGGAAGTCAGACTTATATAGAAGTTGACATTATGTACTTTATAATTCATTAGGCTCCACTTTTAGAGAAATTTATCTCATAATTTAATGAGATAAGCTCTCCATGGGAAGAATTAAGAATGACTTATGTCAAGAGGTTATGAGCGAAATAACAAAGGCAAATAAGAAATAAGTTTTCTTAATTAAGCCACAAAACAAACATTGACGGCAAAAGTCTCCTGTCTAGGACAAGGAGAAAATCAGGAAATCAAGTACGCTGGACCAAGAATCCTGAATATGACAGCAGATCATTACCCTGATGGGGGAAAACTGGATCTAGGATTAATATTGTCACAATTAAATTGATCAGCCCAGCATGACAGAAAATCATGAGGACCGCGCTCTGAGAAGGCGGTAGCGAGGAGGAAGAGGAAGAATTCCATATGCTGAAGGTCATCTTAAGTAGCATTGAGTATTGACAAGTGTACTCCACTTGAACCAATGAAGTATTCAACCAGGTTACAGAAGCGGTGTTCTCATGCCCCAGTACTTTTCTCGCTGGAAATCTAGGCAAGAGGGGGATGTGTTGGGATTTTTACCCATATTCCCAGCCTTCTAGATTACCTGGTATTGCTAGGGGAAAATTCCCTAAGGCGAAGTGAATTGGAAATCAGTTGGTTAAGTTTTGGAGGAACTAAGTTTGGGGGATTTTGGGATATTCACCTGGTCGTATCCATCTGGGATTGATCTGTATGAATACCTAAGATCTCATTGGGTGGAGTGGCCAACAAAATAGGGGCATCTGATAGTGATTAACTATCAGGTGTACCAATTGGGATCAGTCAGGTTTCATCACTGACTGATCAGGAATGAATAGTGAGTTGTGAGGCGAGTGATGTCACCTGCAACTAGTGAATTGATTGGTTGGTGAAGTGACCTGCCATAATGAGTAATAAATACCATTACCTAAGCAGGTCGCTAGCCAATTATGGTTGGCTCACTTGGATCAAGAGGAAAATGTTAGGGACACGTTTTCTGACTCTTTCCATTTGAGGTCTCAAGGATTTTTAATGATGGAATCCTAGCCAGGATGGGGAAGACCATCGCTGCTGAGACAAGGAAGAGTGATTCAATAGCAATGGCTGCCATTTCATATAAGAGTTGTCAACCGAGGGTTAGACAGCAGAATCCCCTACTATATAATTCCCTAGGATTTACTATAATAAAAAACATTATTATTACTTACATTTGTATTATCAACATTATACTTGACAGTAATATTGTCAATTCAGTATATAGTTAGACTATCAGCTTCTATTGTGTCATTCTATCTCAAGGATATCATTGCAGAAGGCAATAATTGGAAGACTCTCAGAGAGAAAAGTAAAGATCTGAGCGGGGATCTAGAGATGAAGGAACCACAATCAGATATAGCTGCCGATTGTGTGTTGGGCTGAGAGAGACTGTCACAGGGTTATCTTAACAAAGATTGGGTGGTCAGGAATTTAGGGAACAAATTACTATAAGTACGACTTACATATTATTTAATTGGAAGTACTTGCTGAAGCGTTGGGCCTAATAAGAGTTCAATCTCAACTACGGATAATAGTCTCCATGCTATTATCAATTATTAAACTCTATACAACATGACATAGTGCACGAGGAAATCGAACATTTGCAGTAAAAAGGTTACTGGGTTGACAGTCAATAATATACCAAGAGTAAATTTTTACAAAGGGTTTTAGGGTCCTTTCCAGCCCAATGGAGTGGCAGGAACTCTTACATTACCATTCTTAGAAGAACAGGGTCTACTCCACCCTCTGGGCCTGCATCAGGGTGTAGTTTTTGTGCAATAGGGGAAGTTTGATAGCTGCAACACCAATTGCTTTGAAAGATGAGGGCGCAGATGCCTTGGGGGCTCTGAATATGGAAGTTTTTGATCAACGCGTGACATCTTGTGCAGTCTTAATAGGAAACCCATTTGTTCTTGTATGCTGTGTATCCATTCCAAACCAGGTATTAAATCCCTTGTTTGGCTTGCTGAAATCCAAGATTTTCTCAACCTTGAACTCAGGTACCCCTTCTAGCAGGATACGGTCAACCTCCGCTGGCTTCTCACCTTTGATTGGGAGAAGCGTGGAAGCATGTAAGGATTTAGGGATATTACAGTGTGAAGAGGTTTTCTTTGAACCCTGGGGAGCGCCCCATGTGCTTCAACCTGGAGGAGTATCCCTTCAGAACCAAGAAGGGGAAAATAAGGCTGCCTCCTTCCTCATCAACCAGGGTGATATAACTCATGTGGTAAATGAGAGGTGGGTGACAGATTACTCTCTGAAGGATTTCTCTCTACCCCCTCTTATCACCGCCAAGGAGTTGGTGGTGAAGATCCAGGGGGTATTCCAGGAGGTAATGGTAGCCAGAAGCCATCACTAACAGCAAGTTCGCAGCTTCTTACCTTGCTAGAAGGCATCCTCCCCTAGTTCAAAATTCGTTAATGAGATTAAGTCAATATCAGATGTAATCAGATCTTCTGAATTAATTGTGGACTTAAAATATCTATGTGACTTCCCTCCTTACCACCAGTAAAGTTGAGCCCACCCCAATAGGATTGGGCGTGCCAAACCCATTTGATTTAAAAAAGGACTGCCATTACCTGCCCTGGCCCCGGGTGCAAACCTCCAGCTGTTAAACAAATCATCACTGGCTTTCTAGGTGAATCAAGCCTCCAAAAACGTGTAAAAAATTTGGTACAAATCTGGCTAGTCAGGTCAGATCTGAATCAGTATCAAAACCGCTTTAGTGTTTCAATCTGCCAGAATCAAGCGTGATAGGATCCACGGAGGTTTATAACACAACCTCCTATTCCCTACCCATATAGCTCATAAGACAGCAGAACACAACAGTTCTGCTGTTAGTCAATTCCTTTATTTTGTTTATAATAAACAAAAACCAGAAGAAACAAATATTTTCAAAATCACTTTATCTGCAAGCCAGCCCATAGTACATGCTAGGTTGACATGTTTCCGGTTTGCGCAATGACTTAGTTAAATTAACAGTTTAACCACACTGCTGTCTTCCCTGCTTTAGTTAATGTATTAGTATGGGGACCATCTGGGCTTATCTCCCATCTTGGATGCCTTGTGGCATTGCAATATTACTCGATTTTCGAGTTTCTCTCCTCTCAGTTTGCTAAGTTCTAGAGTGTTTCATGAAAAACGGAGTGCATGAGGCTGCAGGTGGTAAGGCGCCAGATAAAGGTGCCAAATGAAGGCAAAATGCCCAAGCAGTAAGTGGCAACGGCTTAAGTTATCTTCCTGTAGTTTCCATATAAATTATAGAGTAAAAAGAAGACCAAACTGAAGCAAACTATCAAGGAGAAGAGTCCCTGAGATTTAAGGGAGTTTGGATGAGGACTACGGGCGAAATCAATGAAATTAGATGCGGCAAATTTGGAGAAATAGGTCACAGCGTAGGCTTTGGTTTTGCATACAACAGGAGGTTCAGACAAAAACTTTAAACTGAGTCTAAACATTGCAAAAGGTTTTAACCAGAGTTTGATAGTAAAAAAAGTCCTTAAAATAGGTGTAAGACTTAAAAAAATACTTAAAACTTTATAGAGAATTTTCTGAATATATTAAAAAAGCAAATGCATTTTTCAGCTATGATATCAATATAAGTGAGAGTTTTGCAAAAGGTTTAAAGCAATTAACAAGAAAACTGATCCAAGCTAAAAAGTTTTCAATTTCAGCAATATTTTTATTTTCCAAACTAGGCTAAATTCCAATACTTCATAACTGGTGATTTTATAAATCTTTAGACCAATTTCGCCAGATTTAAAGCGTTCTAGTGCCATTTGCTTCAGGACTGACTGGCAAAGCAAGGGCCCATCTAAGGTCGATTACCCTATAAAGGTTATTGTTGTCCCTTAAAAGTTCTGGCTCTGATTTCAGTGGCTTCATATTCTTGGCCTTAGATGGGTTGTCTACACCAGGTAAAATTCACTAACTGTGACATCACCATATGCTCTTGGATGGAGTTCCACTTCACCTAAGGGGACATTAGCCAATGAAAAGTTCTTGTGGTGGGTATGGTAGCTTCATGGTAGCCAATGAGGCTTGAGTAGTGGGGCCTACAGCATCAGAGAATCTATCATGTAAGTCGCAGATCAGCTCCTGAGCTTTTAGCCATCTCTGTGAGATACCCAGCTGTTCTCAGTTTCATCATAGCCTTTCCAGGACACCACATACTGGAGGCGATGGTTGGATACATAGGAGGTGAAGAGGGCATCAATATCATATTGGGGTTCACCATCTACTATCACTGGATTGGGGTGGGAAGGCTTGGGACCATTAAAAGGGGTCAGGAGGCACTCATGGAGGGTGCTGAACTCTGTGATGGAAGGCGTAGGCCAACTTGGTAGGCTGACGGGCCAACCTTCTTTATGATCTTAAAGGGTCCAATACTCTTATGCTTAACTTATGGCAGGGCTGCTTCAAATTAGAGATTCTTATCATTGACCATGACCAAGTCGGCTGGCTTGTACTTAGGGCCTATGTGGCACTTGCAGTCAGCATATGCTTTGTAGATCCTCACAGCATTGACAAGATGATCCTTTATTGTCTGGTGTATGTCTCTGAGCTCTTTGGAGCGCTCATTGTCAGCAATAACAGTGGACTCTAGCCATAGACTCATAATGAAACTAGAATTGTAGCCTTAGTTTAAAAAAAGGGGGACGTGCCTGTTAAGGTATGAGTAAGGTTATTATGGGCTAATTAAGTCAGTGAAAAGTGAGAGGCCCAATAATTTAGTTCTGCGTCAGAATAGCTATTCAAGAATTGCCCAAACCTTGGTTCACCGTCTCTGTCTGTCCATCTGACTGATGGTGAAAGGCTGTGGAGCAGCAGGGGCGGATCTCAAAGTTAAACAGTTAGGTTTCTTAGAACTGGGCAGTTAATTGAGGTCATCAATCTCTAAAAATCTCCTTCAGGATTCCATTTAGGAAAATATTGGTCCACAAAGAGGCGGTTAGTCTGGATGAAGGTAATTATAGTATTGCAAGGGAAAAAATGGGCCATCTTGGTAAACCAGTCCAATACAACCATCACTGCATCATAACCCTGTGACAAGGGGAGCTTCATGATGAATTGATGTACACTGATTTACAAGGGCCCTCCAAGGCTTGGAGGGGGACAAGTAGGCCAGCGCTCTTCTGATGACTAGGTTTTGACAGATTGCATATCATGCAGGACTTTGTAAATTTGGCCACATCAGTGGCAATGCACTTCCAGCTGTAGGAACGTCAAACCAACTTAAGCGTCTTGTTCTTTCCAGGGTGGCCAGAAGTGGGAAGGTCATGGGTTTCTTGGTTCACCTTCTCTCTCAAGGGTCCAGATGGTACCCTCATTTTCCCTGATGAAGGATGACCCCATACAGCATCTGGTAGCCCTTGTCTAGGGGTTCACCATTTCTCTGGAAGGCATGCTTGATCTTAACGTAGTCTGCTGACAAGGTCTGAGACAACCTAACATGGGCAGGAGTGTCAATATCTCCTTACAGGGGCTGCATCACAAGCAAATCGGGGAATTAGCAAGTGAACTCTCCTTCACCTGTTCCATCTTAATCAACACCTTGGTATTAGGGCGTCAATTAGCTGGATCTGTGGCAAAAGCAAGGTTCCTTGATAGGGCATCTGGAAACAGGTTCTGAGTACCCTTAATGAAGACATACTTGGGGTATAACACTAAAATATTATCTTTTATCTCTGCTCAGCAAAATTTTCTGAGCAATTTATTCAGAAATTAGAAGCAAACACTTAATCACACACCAAAGTCTTGCTCCAATGTCATCAGATCCCCCGCTGACTGTCCCAGTGTGGGGCAGTGGTGAAACTCCCCACTCCGTTTTCCATCTGACAGGAAAACGCGCTCAGACTGGCTCGCCCAGACATTCCAAACCCTTGGGATGATTCGTTCCTCCCAAGGATCTCAATGCCCACCTCGCTCAAACCCAAGTAGTACCCCACTGCCCCCTGGTGCTCCCCCAGAGCAACATGCATTTTGGCCTTAGGGTTGAATATGGGAAATTTTTCTCCTATGATGACCAAGCCATTATCAAAATGGCTCAGGCAGTGATGACACCAGCCTTTTTTATTGACTTCCGCCTCTATAAGGGGTACTTTGATCTTGGCTTCCCCTGTGAAGCTGATGCAGCCACTTCAGCAATGGTGCCATTAATATTTAATAATATTCCCCTTCCAACAACTTGGACCTGGCTCCCAGCGGACACCACCTTGGTGGTCCAGTTCGCTGGTTTGCCCACCCACCTCCCCCTGAAGTGCTCCACCAGGAGCTGATGGAAGGTTTGGTAGCCTATGGCGCCAACCCCATCTTGCAATTTGTGGTCCCAAATGGGGTCACACGCCTTGCAGGGCCTTGGGCAGATGCCACAATCAGCCCTGAATTCACTAAAATTTCTTTGGCAATTTAACCTTGTGCCACCATCCCATCTGCCCCCAACCATCCATTCTGGGCCTGCATCTAGGGCGGATGGACCATTTGTCCATCCTGTTTTGAGTTAGACCACTCAAAATGCAAATGCCCATACTCAGAAACTTCCGCGGATGCCAAAAGTTTGCCTGACGCCTATCAATCTGCTGCCCACCCTGCGCCAACTCTGACATGGGGTACAATCCTACCTTCCCATCCTCCAATTCCTGATGCTACAGCTGCACCTGCAGCCACCAATCAGCATCAACCTTGCACCAGGGCCACACATGATTCTTCCAATCAAGCACAGGATGGACCCCAGTTTGATCCCAGGCAAAATCCAGAAATCTAGCCAATCCTCAACCATACGCCAATTCCCGCAATCCAATTCAACCAAATCCCATAGGAGTATTTGGATGAAATCGAAAAATCAGGTAAAGTCATTGAGGAACCATCGCTGCAAGTTGAGCGGTTCTGTAATGCAGAATGGGATGCAAAATTTCCGCCTCAAAAATATGCCCCAAAACCTAATGCCAAACCATTCTAAAGTGAAAACCAGCTTGCAGTTGAAGCAGCTGCCACACCAGATTGCTGTCTACTCCACAAAGCTGCCGATAAATCTGTGGCTGCACTTGCAAAAGGAATTCCACCTCCCATTATCCCCAAAAATCTTACTGCACAAAGTAAGATCAACATGAAAAATTTATATAAAAATGTCACTGAAGCCATCTAGAACGTGGTAACAGTAGCACAGAATCTGAAAGCAAAAATAATTTGAACCAACATTGCCACGTTTGTTAAACTCCCAGATGCCCACCTCAAAGCTGAAGACGCTTTAGCTAAATACATCGTTGGCATTATGATGGCTGACAACTATTTGGAAGTTCCAGTCATTAGGAATATTGAACCCCATACCGCCGATTCCCCCTGACCCTTATTATCTGCCTTAACACGCGCCCTACTCTGGGATGAGATGGATGTGGCCAAAGACGAGCTCCCCAATCCCCCCTCCCCATCCACCATGGAGGGATAGCAGTATTCGCTTCCCACCTGGTTGGATATTTTGTTAGGTATGATTCAATCAATTCGTCCATTTTGGGCGTTTTGTTAGAATCATTATGTTTTTATTATGATTTTTATTTCTAGTTCAGTAATGTCCGTCCCCTGGTCGGCTTACCTCAGTTAAATAGCCCTAAAATGTTTTCAACCACCTGGACTGGAGAGGGGTCAAATCTGGGGGGCGCAGTAGTACATCAAAGCCTTGTTGTCAGTACGGACAATAAAGGGCCACCTAGAGCCATGCAGATAGTGGCACCAGAGTTGTACCACCTTCAAAACAGCAAGTAGTTTTTTATTGTAGATAGCGTAGTTAAGCTGCGCTAGGAACATCCTCTTTGAGAAATAAGCAACAGGACGCTCCACACCGTCTTCCCCTTTCTTGAAGCAGGGCTTCTGCCACTGTAAAGTTAGAAACATTGGTCTTGACAATAAAAAGATGGCTGGGGTTTGCATGTGCTAACACAGGGCTGGTCAAAAGTATGGACTTAATGACGTGGAACGTAGTGTTGCATTCTGATGATCAATTGAAAATCTTTTTACAGGCTGCGGTGTAGAGAGGATCAGCGACTTCAGAGAGCTGAGGGATGAACTTCTTGATAAAGCTACAAGTCCCAAGGAAGCTGCGTAATTCTTTAAGAGATGAGGGAGTAGCCAATTGTAGATGGCTGCTTCCTTTATCAGGGGTAATCATGTGGCCGTGGGAGAAGAAAATGTTTCCTAAGAACTCCGACTTTGGGTTGAAAGAACTCACACTTTCTAGCTTTTATAATAAGGTTTGTATATGCTAGCCTCAACATGACAGCTACAAGGTAGCGGGCGTGCAACCCTTCATCTGGGAGAATACTAATAAGTCCATGTAGGCTATTGCGCAGGATCCCATAAGGTCTCCCAGGTCAGCATCATTGAACCTTTGAAAACAGGTAGGAGCGTTCTTTTTACAGAAGTCATGACCCTGAATGTCAGCGAATTTACTAAGGGAAGTTAGACCAGGCTGCATAATTGGGTTCTCAATGAACTGACAGCATTCAGAATGCCAGGGGCACAGCCATTCAAATGACTTTATTAATTGAGGATCTAGGTGAAAGGTGAGGAAAAAACGCTAAAAAACATACCAAAGGCCCCACAAACATACTAAAAGTAGTTTTAAGGGCAACCGCAGGTCTAGCTTGGGAGCCCCAGGTGAAAAGGGGGCTGAGAGGTTGACAATGTCTCAAATATAAGCAGTTGTGAGCCTTTGGCAGGGCCAATAAAGAGAGCAGAAACTTCAGGAAAAAGGGTAGTCTGCATGGCGTGAAAGGCTTGACAACCCCAAGTAGTGTTTGCTATCAGAGCTGCAGACAAGGGTAGTTCTTAGGTCCAGGAGGAGATCTGTAGGTCACCAGGGGGAGGCCAAGTTAGGGGCGCTCACCGTAGTAGATATTTTTGAGAGAGCAAGCACAGAACAAATTTTTCAATTTTGGTTGGAGGATAAAGTTTAATTTTTATTTCTATAAATTTTTAAAATTAACCAGCACTGGCCCACCAGCTGGAAAACCCTTTATATGCTCGTGGTGGTGAGATTGTAATTTCCTGCACCCAATTAGGGTTAATTTTCTTCTAATAAAGCCACAATGGTTGTTTTGACTCCAGATCTTTTTCATTTAATATTAATTTTCATGAAATTAGGGCCAAGCAACTTGGAGTTTTGATTTCGAGTTGAACCACCCAAAAAATGAAAATGGGTTGGAGTGGAAGCCTGAATCTTTGTTTTAATGGGGTCAAGCCCAAAATAAAGCTGTGCCACAAATAAAAAAAGGTTCAGCGCTGAGGAAAAGCTCAGAGGTGGGCCCCAAGCTGCAACTAATCAGTTTGATTGGTTGCAGCTTGGATTTGGTGGCAGTTGGAGAGGTGAGGCTGGGAGTGGATTTCAAGGCTTGGTACTTTAGTTTACCTCGCCTTAACAACTAAACCTGTCTTTTAACCATTTTGTGGGAGTGCGCTCTTGACAGGAGAGGTTGGTGTTAGTGGCAGGTGACTCCTCAGCTGATGGCAACTTAAGCTGGGTTTGCGTGGAAGTGGGTGGCCTGGGCCCCACATCCCTGCTCACAAAGTCATCGATTTTCTTGACACATGAGAGAAATCTTGTTGAAAGAAGTTTGACTTGGAAGCAGGTTTGCAGTGGGTTATATCAACTTTGCCCCCTTTGCAGCGGGGAACACAGACCCAGCGAACATCTATGGTGTGAGGCAGGTCCTCCTCAGAGCAGAGTGGGAGGGCTTGAGGTTTCTGATTTTCCTTTTTTTAGAAAAGTGAAAACCTATCAACCCAATTGTAGGGGGTGCCTCATTGAGACTTACACTGAATGGTAGATGCCTTTCTGGGTGCAAGAGGCGGTCAACCAGTTCTGGCGTTCCTTGATACAAATCTGATTGAAGGCTTTTAGAAAATCCAGCTTTCTGAACACTTTGGAATTCTCTACATAGCAGGCGATCTGTTTCTCCAAAGAGAGTGGGAGGGGAATAAGGTAATGTCAGGGAGACAGCAGATAAAGTTTATACTGGCCTGCCAGTCAGTATGAAAAAACACCCAAAATGTCAGGGTAAAGCCTGACATTAGAGGAATTCCTGAGATCTCATATACCATTCAT
>JAKSZP010011254.1:0-35279 GCA_022478985.1 Massospora cicadina | reverse complement strand
GGCGTACAAAATAGAATTCCCAGAAGAATCGCGTGCACACCCAGTTTTGCACGTTTTGCAGCTCAAGAAATATGAAGGCCCCATATCAGTGAATCCAGAGCCAGTCCAGTCAGACAACCCAGGGGAGGTGGAGTATGAGGTGGAGGAAATTCTAGATACCAATATTGCTCGCAAAAAGTTTTGTTGCTTGATAAAATGGGTCGGCTACCTGATAGAAGAATCCTCCTGGCAAACAGCTGCCAATTGCGCCAACTGTCCCTGGAAGGTGGAGAAATACTGGGGGCACAGGGGTTCTCCTATGAGGGGTCTGATGTGACGGTCAAGGTGCTGCCTGACCGCCACATAGCCCTGACCCCCCCTAAAGCGGGGATCAAGGCTCTTAGTAACTTAGATAATAATAATAAAATTGTAGGGTTTGAGGGCAACGACCCTCATAAATGGCATTCTGATGAATCAGATGCCAACAGATCAACTAAACCTCGGAGCAGAGGTGGCAAGGGTTTATGTAAATGGTGTTTGGGCCAATCAAAGGCCGCCAACCCAAAGTCCAATGAACTAAATAATGATAATGACAATGGCAATGGGCAGCCCAGCGAATCAGGGGCTGCCAAGCCAAATTATGCCAAAAGTGGTAATGTTGATAACCATGGCATTGGACAGCTCAGCGAACAAAAAGCTGCCAAACTGAATCTGTGCTAGATGAGAATATCAAGAGCCACACTGAAGGGCAGCCCAGCGAATCAGGGGCTGACAAGCAAAATTATACCAAAAATGGAAGCGTCAAGATTCGAGGGGAGCAGTGGCTGAGCAAATCAGAATTTGGCAGAAAATATTTAATCAATTTTAATTTAAAAGTTTGTGATAAGGTTGACACAAGAATGCTGAGCTCAGATTCATCCCCAGTGAAAAAAATTATATGCGGAAAATTTTCTGTAGCGCCTGGGGTACCTTATGGTCTAGAATGGGCCCATATGGGGATATTGGAGGCCTAGATTCTTGAAATAGGCCTGTGGATAGCCCACCATCCGCGGACTCCACAGGAACGTATTCCCCCATATCCCCCGCTTCCTAACATAAATACAACCAGACGAAGGTGTTTAGGACAACTTCATCTTGTAGTATATGAAATAAAATTCTCAAAAATCAGAAACAAAGTTTTTAAAATCTTAAAATCATTTATTAAAATTTTTGGAGAAAAACCCTAAACTTTGAGCAAAAAATGGACCATTCCTCAGACTGTGACAGAGCAGTCGCCTCGCTGTACGCCCTCTCTGGTGGACAGACTGTTCTACTCAGTGTTAGCATCATCATTGCCATATTCCAATGATTTATCAATAATCGCTCATCAAGCCAACAAATGAAGGACTTGACCACAGCTGCACTCTCTTGTTTTAGGCCCTCCTTTGGGCCCTTTTGCCCAAATGTTTTGTTGCAATGTGGAAGGACCCAGTTTGTCACAATATTTAGTTTATGCTTATGTTCAGGTCATATAAATTTCCTAACATTACCCCCTTGATTGGGCGATAAGCCGAAGCACTGTTCTTCAAACATTATCCCAACATGTCTGAAGTACAACAACACCAAAGGCCCCAAGCCCTGAATATTTCTTTTGGTTATGGTAAGGCGTGGATATGGGCAACCCAGGCATAATTCCCTTTTCCAAGTTCCCCCTTCCCCCAAGCTATCAGGGAGTGGCTCAGGTAGACGCCATGACCCTCTTATCCCAGAAGGAGCTCTTTAAAGAAATTTTTGGCCATATGGCATCCTTGCATTCCCCCCAAGGCGATCTAGAGGCACAGTTACGCTGGGGTGGGGAGCAGAGAATAGGCCCTTTGTTTGATGAGCAGCATGGCTCCTGGCGGATGGCTTCAGCTGTCTATTATTTCCACGTCTCACTGAGCCTCATCCTGCGGTATTAGCAGTCCAGTGGATGTTATGCTTCATGTGATGGGTAGTGGCCAGCTGGCTAGTGTTCTTCCGTCATGCTCCAACCCACTTTAAGTCACTAGTAGTGAATTTTCAGAACAATTTTATAAAACTGCATGCAATAAAGGGTTGCCGCAGCGTTTTCAGGTCTTAATTTCAACAACTCAGTCCAGTACTCCCCATAATGGCTCTCCTCAGGAACATGGTTTCCTACCTTCCCATGGCCGATTCAAGGTTAGTGATGGAATGGCACTGAGAAGCCCTTGAGTGGGCCCATTGAGCAGCATATTCAGAGACTGTTCCTTTCACGCATGCTTATCCCAGAATGGATGACTTCCTGATGGATTGCCTAGTGCCTAATAAGATCTTTTCTCTGCACTTTGTCTCATCTCCTTATTGTCTGGCACTCAAACTCCAGCCCTACTTTCGTCGCATACTCAATTAATACCCCATGACCATCAGTGTATGTAGTTGTGAGCCTTAATCTTGATGAGACAAGAGCTAGTTCGCTTTCTAGTACTAAAAAAAGAGCTAGTTCGCTTTGATTGCCTATACACGCTGTCACCGCCTCGCCACTTACCCTGGGTACCCAGTTTCTCATCCTCTCCTAGTTCTGACGCCACATCCTCTCCTCTATCCGCTGGAGCAGCATCCCCTGAGCTGATACTGACCCCCTAACCCCTGACACAGAAGCTTCCTCACCAACAATAACAATTTGTGAAAGGTCCAGTGAAACTGAGCTACCCACAAAGTGACGGATAAGGAAGAAACGTGGATCACATTGTTCAAAACACAAATTGCATTGCAAAAAGCAGAGAAAGCAAGGGGATATGACGACATTATAGTTGAAATCATGTTATGCATCAATTCCTAATCATCTTGCGCTAATTATTGTTCATGTACCTCATGCAGTTGTATTTTTATTTTTACTTACATCTTCTTTTTCTATTTACTATATATTTATTAATTTTTTAAAAAATCTCTCTATTATAGTTTATATGCCCTAAGGAACTTAGCATGCACTCAGTTGATAATACAACCACTTTCTGGGTCCTTAATGGTGTAAGCATCCACACCAGTTTTCTCTAATATCTCAAAAGACCAAATCCATATACTAGCTAGCTTATTCTGCCGCCCAAAACCATGATGGTCATAAAAGAGAACACTCGCCCCTATTGCGAAATGAGGGAGCTTGCTATGCTTTAGTTTATTGCGATCACAATCTCTGATCTTTTTAGCTGGCTGGTTGATTACGCTTTAGTCTGGAGCTTAATTAGTGTGGACGTTTAAGTTGTCATATAGCATTGTAGATCTAACCCCCCATTATCCTCTATGCAAGAGTAAAGTAATGCAGGAAGGGTGGGATGCCTTCCATAAAGCAGCTGGTTAGACTCTTTTTGGTTGCAGAGTGATAACTGATGTTGTAGGCGAAAATGGCTATGGACAGGAGGTTAACCAAATCTGACAATATATCTTTCACCAGTTTCTTAAATATATCCACCAGCTTTCTGGTAAATCTTTTGACTATTTCATTAGACTCAGGCTGATATGGGGTTGTAAGAGCACTGCGGATGGCCATTAATTCTTTCAACTTCCGGAGAATGGTTGGTTGTGAAGTTAATTTCATTGTCATTGAGGATGAATTGTAGCCATGCCGTTGGATTATGCATTCCATTATGAATTTGGCAACAGTGACCGCCCCCAAACCACTTATCACTCTTGCCTCTACCCACCGTGGTAAATGATCTTTGGCTACCAAAATATTTTTGGATGGATTTGTGCCTGTTGGTAAAGGACCCACGACATCAATGGAAACCATGTGCCATGCGAACTGGAGCTTCACTAACTGATAAGATACCTTTTGACGGAATGACTTTTCTATTTGAAATTGATGGTAACAAGAAATCACTTCAAACACATTGAAGTGCATACTCTCCCAATAGTAGCGCGGCTGCAAGAACTCAAACGTCTTGTGTAACCATCCATGACCTACCGCATTGTGTGCGCTCAAAATAATGTCTGGATTAGCGGAGGGTTTTGGAAAACTTAGCGTATCATTACCAATCTGCTTGTATAGCTCCCCATTTTCCAGACTGTATCGACCATCATCACATCTAGTGCCCAAATAACATGCAGCAGTTCATCTTTATATCTACGACAGACCATTTTTTCATACAACAAATCACCCATTCCGCCTTTACCACAACGTCAGTAGCTGAGACAAGCAGCCAGCATTTTGGTGCTTTTTGCAAGGATGGTGAAGTACTTCAAAATTTTAGGATTGAAGATTGAGGGCCCATCTAGCAAGGCGCTCCTCTGGCTCACCAAGATTCTATAACCAACGCAATGATGCATGATTTGTCACAGCCTTAAAATTTACTCCATGAAGTTATACTCAGAACTGCTTATATACATGAAACACAGCTAAACACTCCTGCTCAATCATAATGTAATTCTATCGTGGCAGTTTAAGCTCTGACTACAATATGCAACGGAGTGCTCCACAACTATATCATCCTTCTGGGATATTGACGCTCCTACAGCGGAAAGAGAAGCGTCCGTTTGCAAAATAATTTTTCTTTTCAAAATTAGGGTTTTGCAAAACTGGCGCGCTAGCCAATGCTTTCCATAAAAAATCAAAATACGTTCTGACAACGTTCAGTCCAGTCATAAAGGTAGCGTTTTTCGTTTTTTAACTTGAAGTGTCAAGCCCCAATACAGCTGAAGTTAAGGATGAACTGTTGGCAGTACCTAAACATCTCCAGAAACCCCTGGAATCCAGCTTGTTACCTGGCCAAGACATCTTAAATATAATTTCTACCTTCTTTGGCTGAGGTCTAAGACTTTCTAAAGGTTACCACGAACCATGATATTACATTTTCTCTTTGAAAATGAAACTTTTGTGGTTTTATTTTTATATTCGCTTGGGCAAGTTGGTGGAACACTTGCTCTAAGTGGTCTAAATGCTCTGTTGAAGTCCACGACAACATGTTGATAGTTTCAAGGTAGACTAGGACAAATGACAGCTTCTGGTCACCTAAGGTAGTGTCCATAGCCCGCTGGAATGTAGCTGGGGCGTTACAAAACCTTGGGGCATAAAATAGGCTAAAACCACCCATTTGAGCTGATTATGGCGCATTTCTCCTGTTCTGCCACAGTCAACTCGATTTTCCAGTACTTAGTATTAAGTCCATAACAGAGAAATAGTTGGCATCACCCAGTCTACCCAGAATCATCAATTTATAAAGACAGTTATAAATCTTTTTCATGATGCTATTGAGTTTACAGTAGTCAATTTTTACCTGGTTAGTGCCATCCTTCTTCTTAACAATTAGCACTGGCAACTCCAAGAGACTCTTTGACATCTCTACCACCCCCTGTTTGATCAATTTATCTACCTCATTGGATACAACTTCATGCAGCTTTTGAGTGATGGATAGGCCATGACCAAATGGGGGTGGTTGATCTCTCATGTTCACCAATGCATAACTCCGCGATCACATCCCAAATTGTGGTCAATGGATGCATATTTGCCTCATTTTTTTCAAACAGGTCTATCACCTTATCTTCTGTTCTTCTAACAGCCCAGTTAAGGCCTCACGCGGAACCACTTTCATTATATTGGATGAGATTTTTACAGTTATACCGAGGTTACCAAGAGCCAAAGTCATGTATATGGTGACCCTCACCAATAGGAGTCATGTGCAGAAAAGCCAACACTTGGTTCCTTTGAACCATCATAGGCTCCTTCTGTGGGCTTGCTAATAATGCCTTAACTTCTCCATGCCCTGGTAATAGTAGTCCAGGAGTCACAGAGGTTCGAGCTGCAATTGCTGGTAGGATCCCATATTTTCACCATATAGATCTTCATGAATTTCTTTTTCAAGCTCCATCCTACTATGACCTGATGCCCAGAAGGTATACTTAAGGTGGTCGCAGCCCGTAGTAGAATATCATTATAATCATAAATCTGGTTAGAAAGAGTTCTGTTCCTCCACTTCATCTGCCAATAGCAAACAGGATCAGGCATTGCTAAACGTGAGATTAATTTGACTGAAGCAAATGGGGTCTTTTGGGACTCCGCTGGGGTAAAATAAATGGGGAGCAATTGCCCCAAATTCTCAAATGTTTCCTCCGCTATATTAACCACCGCCTCAAATTGCCTCATGAAAGCGGCCCCAATCAGCATGTCATAATTTATTAAAAGACAAAAACACATATGGAGCGGATGCGCTGACTGAATCAACCTTAGAGGCAATGCACTGTATGCACCCTCAGACACAGTGCTCTGTGCAGCGTTCCCATACGCTGCTTGATGTTCCACATCAGGATTTAGAAGGAGCATATCTACTAGGTGGGTGGATTTTATATTGACGGGGGCGCCAGTATCTATAATTGCTCAAATTTTGGTATTTCCTATAATGATATCACAGTATGTATACTCCAGAGAAGAACTATTGGTGTTTGTCACATGAACATCCAAGGGCTTTTTTATCAAGAAAAGTGATAATACCGGCTCTGACATGAGGATTCTCTTTTACAATTTTTTCTACAGACATTGCAACATTCACACAAAAATGCGGCAACATCTTTGGTGAGTCTGGCTTCATCCGCAACATTACTCTCAAGGATTTTCCAGGTATATGGTTTTTACATCTTGGCGTAACTCTGAGTCTGTATTTTTCCCGTCTTCCTTCAGGTGGAAAGTAAGAGGCAGTGTTGAGGGTTTGTTGGTATAATACATTGACGGGGTGAGTCCAGGCCTGACACAAAGGAATATATTAGAAGTAGGGACGAATAAGTTTGAATCAGTGGAGGTAGAGCGTCCCATCTTTACTCTTCACGAATTTTTCCCTATTCAGTCAAGGATGGTGTTACTGCTCTGGCGAACGGGTTGCCAGGGCAGTTAGCCGCATAATGACCTCTTTGGGTGCTAGAGAGGCAGACTTTTGTATATGAGGTTATGTCTCTGCGTCACCCCCCCCCCAAAAAAAAAACTTGGGTTGAAATTTTACAAGAGATTGTAATTCAACCATGGAGGAGCCATGTGATCATAGGGAGGACGGAATGGACCAGCTGAAGGGTTGAGTGCCTAAGTATTAGCCAAAGGATTAAAGCCAAGTCTTTTTGTCCATTTCTTAAAGAGGATTTGGTAACAGTCACAGGTGCTTTTTGTTCCATGTTGGGAGCACTAAAAGTGATGGATAAGGCATAAATAGTTGATAATTTGCAATATTGCCACATCTTCTTGCAGAACGAGGACCATTGCGTTATACAGCTCCAGATATGGCTTACTAGCCTCTGTCATCACAATGACCACATCCTCGTTGGTCAAAATATCTGTTCCCAATACTATGTGGGCCTCAGTTTGAATTACTCCGCGAACTCCACCAAAGACTCGTTCTGTTATAGTTTTTTTTTAGTACTAGATTCGTTCTGTTATAGTTTCATTATCAAAAAGTTGTTCTTGCGCTGCACCATCTTTATCACACCTCCAAACTGATTAGCATGAATTTCTTCACCTACTGTTTATTACAGTGCAATTCTTAAGGTAACATAACTTTTCCGCACTCTTTATATCCAGAGCAGACAACAACAGTTTAGCCCTACACCAATATGAAGCCGCCTCTACTGAAAACATGAACTGCTTACAAAATCCGTGTATATTCCCATTGCGGGTAAACAGGGGCAGCTTGTCAATGCAAACCTCTCCCTATCTAGCAACACTATTCAATTTTTGCTCTGCACAGTGAAGCCTCTCTGTATGACATCCAAGTATTTGGCAAGTTGGCTGGCGTGGCAACCAACAGGGATCAGTTGTTAGTTGTCCTTGAGAGGATGATCCTTTATACCTTTATTTTCCTGAAAAACCATTTTTTGCGCATGAAGTAGTGTATCCAGGATAAGTTTTAGTTCCTATAATTGGGATAACCCAATAAATTGTGGTAGTACTCCATCAAGTTGAGCTGGTTGCGCTATTGCTTGGTGAATATGGGGCTTTTAGTGTGTTGATCAATGGGCCTCCTGTTCTGAGCACCACTATTATAAAATCAGCGATATAGCTAATAACTGCCATAATTGTTGCACAGGTCAAGCCTACTAAGTTTTGTATTGACAATATGGAGATCGTCGGTCCCTGAAATAGACTTTTAAATTTAATAAGAATACTAAGCAAATGCTTTGGCGACACTACTTTATTTTCAATATATATATAATGAGCAGCCATCTACAGGCTGACTTTTCTTTTCCCCATCATCTGCTTTCTTCTTCTGATCAACCAACCCCTTTCCTTCACTTCACGTACCACTCAAATCTTAGTTATTTATGGAATGTTCCAACTCTTCAGCTTAGTTACTCCCTATTCACTATAATTTTAGGGCTTTTCGCCTCATCATTAAAGCTCCAGAGGAATTCAATCTTATTCTCCAAGGTCAAATTAATTGGCACCAACCCATCTTGAATCAATTGATAAGAATTATTTTGACCCAATGTTGAGAAATAACTGATTATCTGACATTAATTATTTAGGCTTCTCATCCAGAAATATAAATTTCCTAACACTAAGGAACAGAACCACAGTGGCAAAGCGCTGTAGGCTCCTTAAGACGTAATGGTATAGAACTGCTGTACCATAAACTTTTTGATGAGCTGTCTGGCGTGAGGCCCAGTCTGTTGGCCATCTTGGCAGACACAATGTTAACCTGTACCCACTTTTATAATATAGCTCTGATTTTGAGCTTATTCACTTTGATATTAATGTAGGTAAATCAGAAAAGTAAGCATCAGAAGCACTAATTGTGTAGAATCCAAAGTGTCCTTTTGATCCAAATGATACTGAATCTCTACGCCTAATTGAGGGCTATAGTCCTTTCAAACCTCAATAGTAACGCCACTTTGACCCTGTTAATACAGGGATATTGCTATAGTCAACTGAAAGCTGTAACTGTTATAGCTGTTAATCATAAGACTTTTGATGCTAGTTTTGGTGCCAAATAAACTCTTCAGTATAGCCAGGAGGAGTTAGTCATGGCTACCAGATCATCCGCTTTTACTTAATAAACCACATAGGTGGCACTTTGTTGGCTGCCTTCCACTGGACGTAAGGTGATATCATAGGCTTTCCATGCTTGTTATTTTTATAGGTGGCGAGGGTATAAAAGCCCTTGTTTTAATCCGCCCTGGTCTTTTACCAAGTTCCCACATCCTTGGGGATCACCAATTGAACCTTGAGTCTCTAACTTAATTATATGCAATGATTTGCGTAATTCCCAAATCCTTACAATAACAGGTGATCTTAGTAAGTTTAAATTAATCAAAACAAGGCTCAGAAGGTCGAGATAGTTTTTGCTTTGGGGAGATTTCCCAGGATCTTGGGCCACGAGGTTTTCACAGACTTTGGTAGGCACTTAAAAAGTGATGGTGACTCAACAGAGAAAATTTACCATATGGGTTGTATCATTCTCATTGTTAAGTACTGTTATCAGAACCTTACATAATTCCGTGTAGGGCTTGCAGGCATGGAAAAGAGCATTTTTTTTTAGTACTAGATGGTCCCAACATGGAAAAGAGCATTCAAAGCGTCAAATTCATTTATAACGTTGGTCCTAGGTAGCATCTACACCTCCAAATAAAAACAATTATCAGATACTTGGATAGTTTCATATCTTTTAGAAAATATATTAGGACTTCCATCTTCTGTGTGGTCATTCTTTCATCTCTGCCAGACTTTTTAGTAAGAAGATCTCTGGCATTTAGGTAGGAGACGCTGACCTTCTTTAAATTTAGAATAACTAACTATTGATTTTGGACTCTAACAAGCTCATTACTTCTGCAACATAACAGTCTCAAATTCTCAATCCATACCAATTTTAAATAAATTCTAAGAAATTGTGTAAATTTGACCTCTTGTTGAACTTAGGTAAATAAACTTGGTTAACAAGAGATTGATTTCCATAGCTGCAAGTCTGGAGAACCTGAGGTGACCCTATCTGAATTCCATGTTTATTTAACCGAGGTAAGCCGACCAGGAGACAGACATTACCAAAACATAAAACCTAAGAATAAATCCTCATCATTTTATGAACAAACTGCCCAAAATGTTCAGACAACTCACATAACGTGAACTCAACCAACTAGGTGGGACATCGGGAACTGCTTATCCCATCATGGCAAAAGGGGAGGGGGAATCAGGGGGCTCATCCTTAGCAACATCTTCATTTCAAAGCATGACATGTGCTACGGAGGAGAGCAGGGGTGTCAGGGCATCATTGGGATGTTGAGATATATTTACAATGATCAGGGTGGTATTAATACAGCCACTATATATAAGGGTTTCAACGTAGCTTGTCAAAGCTATTTTTCTTTCATGCATGTGTCAAGTAGATTTTTTGAATGTGGCGATATTGGTGTGGGTGATCTTTGATTTGGGATTCTGCACTACCTCTGCCATGTGCTGGATGGCGTCGTTGGCTTCTTTGCGTAATTTGATCAGCATATCTTTTTGTACCTTATTGTCTTTGGAGGGGATATTGGGATGAGGGCTTCCTCCTGCAACATTGCCATTGATTTGATGGCAGCTTTGCGGAGAGGATGACAATCTGGCTTACTCATTGCTTCAACAGCCAAATGGTGGTTGCCGCTGAACGTTTTGACATTTTTCTGGGGAGGTGCTTAAGCGAGGGGAATGTCTCTCATCTTCATCAATATACAAAAACTGCTCGATTTATTTATTGCAGTTCTCAATTATATTCCCATATTCATCAAATTCGGAAAAAAAATCCTAAAGATTTTGGTTGACTTGAATTGAGGAGTCATCTATTCCTGTGGCTTAGATTGGTTTGTTGGAGGATGCATGGGATCAAACTGGGGTCTAATCTTGTGCTTGATTGGATGGAGCGTTTGTGGTACTGGGATGAGGAGGAGGCTGATTGGTGGCTGCAGGTGCTGCTGCAGCAACAGGATTTGGGGGAGGGGGAGGTAGGATCACGCCCCATACCAAAGGTGGCATGGGGTGGGCAGCGTATTGGAGGCCAGCTGACAAGAAAACAGTGTTGTCAGAAGCGACTATGGATGGACACTTGCATTTCAAGTGGTCCAACACAAGGCTTGATTGACTGATCGTCCATCCGCCCTCAATGCAGGCCCAAAATGGATGGTCAGGGGCAGAGAGAATAACGTGCAAGGTTGAATTGACAGAGCAATTTTATTTGAGTCAGGCCGATTGTGGCATATGCCCAAGGCTCAGCGAGGCGTGTGGCCCCATTTGGGACCACAATTTGCAGATTGGGGCTGGAGCCATAGGCTTCCAAACCTTCCATCAGCTCCTGGTGGAGCTCTTCAAGGGGAAGGTGGATGGGAAAACCAGCTGTGGGAATACAGCTGTTTTTAGCTCCATGGTTCTTAATGCCTACTGGATTCCACAAGGTTTTATAAATAAAATAAAATAAAGCACTGATAAAAATTGGGTTTTTTGTAATTATTTTTGATTAAATACAAATCTAAATTTAAATTTAATATGAGGCATGCCAACCAGGGGACGGACATTACTGAAGCTCAAAGAGGGGAAAAAACTGAATGAACTAACCACTCAAACCAAATGACTGCTCAAAATGAGTGGGCAAAACATAATGAACGAGACAACAACCTACCAGGTGGGACAGCGCCGAGGCACTCAACCTACCATGGTGGAAGGGTAGGGGGGATTGGGGGTCTCATCCTCAGCCCCATGCTCCTCTTTGGCGAGAGCGCAGGACAAGGAGGAGATCAAAGGGGTGGGGTGATCAGTGACATGGGGAGCGAGGATGCTTATGATTGGCTGGTTGAGTTAATTACTAAAGGACAGTAAGTCGCTGATGTACCTTGAAATGGTGGCATCCGCCTTAGTGCAGAGGGCAGGAAGCTGAGACAACAAAGCCATGGAGGCGCAGGTGCCTCTTGGGCTGGCCTGCAAGGCGGATATCACTTTACAGATTGCTTCCTTAGCGCCTGTGGGCAAACAGAATGGTATTTTTGTTTGATGGGGATGTGGTTGGCTTGATGATGGGAAGTGGGAGTTCCATGGTGAGCGCAGCTGCTAATCACTTGGCCATTTAATGGATGGTGTCAAAGTCAGGGTGAGAAGCTGATGTGATAGTGAGCTGGTGGTCCAAGCGGAACTCCAAGGCGTCCATTTGGGGGGTGTAAAATCATTAAGCGACTGGTTTGGCCTTTCATACTTGGATAAATTCATCATAGGTGGGCTGCGAGGCTTCAATTAAATTACCCATCTCATCAGTTTCAGCCAATGAGGACCATGGGTTCAATTCAAATTCAAAATTGGGGTCAGCAAATTGGAGTGGATTGGCGAGTGATTGCAGACTAATGTGGGAACCCACATTAGTCTAAGACGTTTCCTGATTGGATGAGGTGCGTGTGGCACTGGCCTGAGGAAGGGGCTGGTTGTCTGCAGCGGGCACTGAATTAACAGTAGGCTTTGGGGGAGGGGAGGTAGGATTGTACCCCATGCCGGAAAGGCAGCGGGGTGTAGGGCAAATTGGGGCCAAATAATGACAGCGCTGGGCCTGAGGAAGTCATAAGGGAGGGGCATTTACACTTTGAGTGATCTAACTCAAAGCAGGAAGGACAGATTTTCCTCCCTCCCTCAACATGGGCCCAGAATGGTTGGTCAGGGGCAGAGGAAATGATGGCGCGGGGGGAAGCAACAACACAATTTTTGAAAATTCTGGGCTGATTGTGGCAAATGCCTGAGGCCCAGCTAGGCGAGTGGCCCCATTGGGGACCACAAACTGAAGGGTGGGGTTGGAGCCATATGCAGCCAAACCTTCCATCAACTCCTGATGGAGTACTGCAGGGGGAGATCGGTGGGCAACCCCGCGAACTGGACTAGCATAGTGGTGTCAGTGGGGAGCCGGGTGCATGTTGTTGGGATAGGGGTGCCCTTGAAGACCAGGGGCACTGTAGCTGCAGTTGTGGCATCAGCTTCATAGGTGAAGCCTAGGTCAAAATAACCCTTAAAGGGGCGTAAGTCTATAAATCTGGCTGGCAGTATCACCGCTTGGCCAAGTCAATAATCGCTTGTTCCTCATATAAGAACAATCTCCCATACTTGACCCAAAGGCCAAACGGAGCTGGGAGCGAGGGAGAAGGAGTGGGCTGCAAGGCACACTTTGGTACATTCCAGGTGGATGGCGAGATCCTTGGGCGGATTAAACTGACCCAAGGACTTAGTGGGACTGGACAAACCAGTCCAAGCACATTTTACCACCAGACGGAAAACGCTGGGAGAGTTTCGCCACTTCCCCACACTGGAGCAGCTGGCGGCAAATCAAATGTCATCATGAATTGATCGGGAGCAGTTAGCGTTTTATCAAAAGTTGTTTAACTTACATTTTTTGAATAAAATCTCCAAAATGACTCTTAGTGGAATAATTCTTTTGTCAATTTTTTAATTTTACATTAGTGTGATAAAAATTAAGAAAAACGACCCCCTTGACATCTGCCCATATAGTATTTAAAGTAATTTAAGGGTCAATGGCATTTGAGGGTATATTTGATATAGCTTCACCGAGTCTGAATTAGGAAATATGAAGGAATAATGTATCATAACTTGGAGAGATTGCTTTAGGGAAGCAGAACAAAGGAAGAGGAATTCTGATTGGCCCAAATGTACCCATGAGGTAACGTTTTTATGAACTTGAGCCATTCGCCATCTGAGAAATTTCTTGCACCTTGGGGACCTCTGCCAAGCCTATAAAAGGGGGGCTCCCACGTAGGTGCATTGGATGACTTTATTGGGGTCAGGGGAGTGCCTTCTGATGATTCCTCAAGGTCCGTGGTGAGGTCTGAGTATTCTGACCATTGGATTTTATGTTTGGTGCCCGTAGAGGTTTTGAACTAGTGTTACCCCAATTAATGGGGACCACTGAGAATTAGCCAGGGACTTGTGGCCGATTTACTCAACTTTATCATTTCTATTATTATTAAATGAGCTCTCAACAACATTGGAAAATCGCAAATGGCCAATATCTCCCTTCTTTGGCTGAATTTAACCCAGGACAATCTTATTCCTAAGTTTTGAGGGCAAATATCTGACATCACCCCATCAAGAATCTTGGGGGGAGAATAAGGTCAGAGGAAATGGCAATGTACGCAAATTGATGGTAATACCTGTAGCTAAACATTTTATAGAGTAATCATTTCCCCTTTTGTAAGTGATAGTGAAGGGACCCTCCCATATTGATCCAAGCTTACTGCTTCTAGGGGTGATGCAGTTATGGTAGTATGATACCATATCAGACACTTGGAATGTAGGCAGGGGGGTTTGGAGCTCATTTTCAGCCAGCCCTTCTTTAGTCACCATTTTGGCATAAATTAGTCATAGCCTCAGATTAGAGTTGGATGATGCGTGAGCTAATATGCACATGACTCTCTTAGGTTCCTCAACTCTAGAGGAGAATACATCTTTAACTAAAAAGCAGTTATTCCTGGTTCCCGCCCATACAATACATGTAAATGGGACATTTTTAAGATCCTATGATAGCTAATCCAGTAAGCCATCAGCATGCTGGGTAAGTAATGATCCCAGTGAAATGGATCAGAAGAGGCCATTTTGCATAGGATAGATACCAAGGTTCCATTGGCTCTCTCCACAGTCCCGTTGGTAGATGCATTGTATGGAGCTGAGATAATGTGTTAAGCCTCCATGGAGGTGGCCAGGATTTTTATTACTCTGGAGTTGAAGTTTTTACCATTATTTCAGAGTGATACTTGAGGAAAGCCATGTTGAGAGAAAATCTTCTGATTTAAGAAGGTAGTTGTGGCCTTGGTCGTTTTACCAGGAAGAGCTACAACTTCCACCCACTTAGTGAAATGGTCAATGTCTACCAGTATAAATTGGTTTCCACGAGTAGTCTGAGGAAGGGGACCTACCACATCCAAACCAATGGTGTGGAACGGTTGTTGAGGGGTAAAAGGTTGATACTGATATCTAGTATTGAAAACGGATTTCTTCTTACATGTAAGAAAAGCTTCTAAACCCTCAACAATAGTTTCCATGATTCCTTTCTAATGGTACAAATTCCTAATACACTAATAGGTTTTATTTGCTCCCCCATGACCTAGGCTATAGTAAGCTTCTAGGATAGCAGTTACACGTTCTGAGGCTGAACGTATGGCAACAATTTTGTCCCCACTTGCTTATACAACTTCCTGCCCTCCATTTTATTATTACAGGAGTGTCAGGGTAACATTTTCTATACAGGCTCATCCTCATCTTCCTAGTCATTGGGGGCCATTAAGAGGTCATGTAGCCTCTATGCCTCAATATTATCTAAGTGAAGGACTAGCAGCTGAGTTAACCCATCAATATTCATGTGATGGGTTCAGCATGGTGTTTAATATTCATGTCATAATGCTGGAGCTTTAGAGCCAAGCTTGCTAACCGGCCAGTAGGATGTTTCATGTTTTGTAACCATTAAAGGGATACATGGTCTGTAACAAAGTGAGAAAGTTCCATATAGGAAAGGGCGGTAGTGCTTCACAGCTAAAAGAACTGCAAGGCACTCTTTCTCCGTTATACTGTAGTTACGTTCAGCCTTTGATAGCATCTTACTAAAGTAGGATACATGATCTACACCGTTTTCATCCAATTAGGCTAAGATTGTAAGTCCTGGGGACCAGCCCTTGCAACTGGATAGGGATCAGCACCCCTTCCAGACGAAAAGGGCCTCAAGGCTCCAGTGGACCCTCTGTCACAGCTGGGCGACCTAGCCCATGTGATAGATGAGCGCTGGGTGACGGCTTTCCCACCCAAAAATATCCCACTCTCATCTCTTCCCCCTTCTTCAATCCTGGTAAGCTTGATAGAAGGGGTCTGCAGGGAGATTGCACACATTAGGGGGCATGGAGAGGCCCCTGGGACCACCTACCCCCCAGGCAAACCATGTCTAAAATTGGGAAGATGGCAATTCCCGACGTTGGAGCCTGGCTGGCAATTTCTAAACTGAGGGAGTTGGTCCAGACTGGCCTGCTTTGGAAGCCAAATTGGAATACAGCTTGGATCACAAAACCAGTCCTAAAAGTCTCAGATCATCTGCCACAAAGCTCCAAAACGGATCCAGGGAGTTTGGATAACAAGTAGCCAATTGAGAGACCGGCTCAAATTTCAAATAATCTGATCCATGGACCCCTGCCTCCTGGGACAAATCCAAACCACACAAGCCATGAGAATAGGCCAACTTGAGTCACCAGAATAAGAATTAGTAGTATTGACTTGGCTTAGACCAAAGAATTTGGAAAAATTTGCATAAATTTTCTAAGCTTTTGCTAGAATCGGGAGCAGTCTTGTACCCCCCTCCGAGCCAGCTAACCAAATCCCTTCACAACCCCCAAATAACCAATCCCTAGATACTCTCCATGAATATAGCTCAGTTTAAAAGGCAACTGCCCCATCCAGGGGTAGTTTTCAGTTCATTCTTTTGCATTTCCTTGTCTATAAAACTGAAACATCCACCTAGTTTGTTGTGGCCTCCATCTGCCTTTAAAAAGTTTTGTTAAAAATTCCACCAATCAAACTGACAAAGTGTGCCATCGCCCAAATCCTCCTGCCAATTTTCTCCAACTGGATTATCTGGTCACATAATCCCGCCACATGGCAGCAGATTGTAAACATGATAGTCTGCCTTGCCCCCAATGGCTGACTCACTGCTTCATTCATTTTCACAAATCCGTTTAGTGGAGACCCTTCTATCTGTTCAGTCACCAATTCCGCTGAAGCTGCTCCCTGGTTAGAGCAGCCCCATGGCGTCTCATCACTGCCACGCGTGGTTTTGGCTTTTATAGCCGCATCTGCTGCCACTGGCCCAGCCCACCAGCGGGACCTAGAGCGCCCCCTCCAGGGGAAGTTCAGTCCCAGCCCCTCTCACGGGGTTTGCCATACCTCCGCATATAATTCTAATAACGTGGCGGCCTCTGTGCCATCCCTCGCTGGTGTGCAAGCCCCCTATCCAAATATGAAGGCCAGCAACTGTGAACCCTGGAGGAGTCGTCGACCTCCCTGCCTCTCTGGCCCTTGGGGGTTGCCTCGCAATAATCACGGTTGCCCCCAAAGCAGCCATCTGGTTTGCCTTGGGGCCTTTGGTATGTTACTGAACTTTTTCTTTTCTCACGTCTCCCATAGAACCACACTTCTATTAGTCACCCCGACCGCTATGCCTCTGGCATTCTGGGGACTCCACTGGTTGCTTGCGCACCCCGACTGGGAGCCCAGTCTAGTTCTTCTTAGCCGAATCTGTGCAAAGATGGCCCCAACAACATAGTCTGAAGCATCAGTGAATAAGATGAAGGGTTTATATTAATCTGGGTGCCATAGGATAGGGCGCCGTTGCAGCTATTGCTTCAGAGTCTCAAAAGCAACCTTATGTTCTGCATCTTACTGAAAAGGAGTGTTCTTGGTCTATAGGCGGGCAAGAGGTTCACTGAGCTGAGCAAACTTAGGGATGAACTGATGGTAATATCCCATCATCCCTAGAAAGACCTGAATATCCCGTAAATTTTTAGGTGGCGGAATTTTTGAGATGGCCATAAATTTATCTTGGATTGGTTGTATTCCTTTCTGAGAAATGGATTGGCCGAGGAAATCCAGTTGCTTTTGAAAGAAGGTACATTTGGAAGGCTTTAACTTGATATTTGCCTTACGTAGTCATTGAAACACCTCCTTTAGGTGATCATGATGCTAGTTGAAAGTTTTTGAAGTTACATTGATGTCATCGATTTAAATGATGGCATTACTTAACTTCAAGTCCTGCATGATATGGTCCATTGCACGCTGGAAAGTGGCAGGTGCGTTGCACAACCCTTGAGGTAATTGGGTTAGTTGAAAGAGACCCTCACTACAAATGAGAGCACATTTCTCCTGGTCCTCAGGGGATAGATCCTTTTGCTGATAGCTGCTAGCTAAGTCCATGGCAGAAAAGAACTTAGAGCCAGAGAGTTGGGCCAGGGCATCATTAATGTGGGGGATAGGATAACTGCCCTTTTTCATGAGGTTATTTAACTTGCGGTAATCCATGACTATCCAATGACATCCGTTTTTCTTTTTTATTATCAGGAGAGGGGAAGATCAGGGGCTTTTTGAAGGAACTAGCAACCCCGCGTTTAGTAACTGCTGAAGTTCTGTCCTCATTTGTTGTTCTTCCACCTTTGATTTATAGTAAGGTTTAAACCGAATGAGATGGGCATCACCCACATCAATGGAGTGGCATTAGCCCTTTATGTGGCCATAGTCATTATCTGATTTGGAGAATATGTCACTATAGTCTTCGAGTAGAGTGTGAACTTTTTCCAGATCATCTAGGGTCAGATCGTCCAAGATATGGACGTTAAGTAAGGTACACACCAGATTATCCGTTGGCAGACCCATATCCATCATGGAACCAATGGAATGAATTTGTTCAATGTCCTCCACCGGGACTAACAAGCCAATGCCAATCTTCTGGTGTTTTTTTACAACTATGTTCCTTGATTTGATGTTCCCCTAACAGCAAAGTAATGGGCCTTAGGTAAGCTGGGTTAAGGATGCCAGGCAATACCTGGGGCTCCAAGGGACTGATGCCCTCAATACTAACGAGGTGCAAAAAACAGTGGCGTGATATTTGAAGCGTGACTATTGTGTCAACAACTCGTTGTTCACCATGTTTAATCACGACCTCATATACAGCATAAAAAGGGATACTTTCCCTAGCATCCACTGAATTAGGCAGCTTCTTTGTGTTGCACCCAGAAGTAGTATAAGACAAAGATATCGCTGATAGTGGGTATTCAACCAGGCAAGAGTATTTATGATTACTGGACTCTTTATTTGATAAGACTAACAGGACTTTATAGTTGAGTAATGAGAGGTAACTTTGCTTCAGGTTGATTATTCCCTCATACTCAATCATAAACTGAGTGTCGATGTGCATATCATACGCGTTGTTATCTAAGGTCACACCAGGGGCTGATAAAATAAGCTTCCCAAATCAAATGGGAAGGAAAGAGTATGCTCCAATTGCACGGGTATTATTTGGGCCAGCAGTTCCAAATTCTTGTGTGTAACCCAAGTCAGGTGCTAGCTTTATCTTCTTGATAAACTTAGTAAATATCACATTAACAGGGGAGCCAGTATCCATAATGGCCAGTATTCGGACTTTTTAAATGACCACTTCAACCTTAGTGAGCGTTCCTCCAAAGTTAGATGACAAAGATAAAATTCCTTGAGTCAGAAAGTGGAGGTTAGATTTTTTGGCAGTCTCAGGGTATTTATCCATAATGGATTTTATGGGGTGCACCCGCTGAAGAGGGCGTATCAAGCCAGATAAGAATTGGTCACCATCGCTGGTAGTGTCAATAACTCTTGGACACCCTAGTATTTGGCTGAGGTACGTTTCCTCAAGTATGGTAGTATCATCTATTCCTCTAGCATTCAAATGATCTGGCACTTTTACTTCTGCGGGGGCTCCTAATATGTAATAACTTATGTCATCGAAACCCCCCTAAGACTCCTCCCCAAGGATATTCTCCACCATGGGCAATGCCGCGATGGAGGTAGAGGAGATGACCACAGAGGATTGGGTAACCTTAGGGGCCGCATTTACCAACTTGACTGGAAATGTAAACACAGTGGCTTGTGTTCTTGTGTGGGGGTAGGTCCTTAGATACCTTTTTAAGATGCACTGAGGAAGCAGGTTTTGCAGGGAGGGTAGTCATAGGTGGTCTCACCCTTAACTGTGCAACTGGCGGTTGCTCCTCAATATTGAGAGCTGAAGGAATCACCACAGCTTCATTTGATGTTGCACATGAATGGAAATTGACAACATCTACTAATGGTTCCTTTAAATCATGGATAGTTTTCAAATGGAGTTTTACTGAGATCATATGCCTGGCTAGAGAGGGCTGAGAAGCTAATCCAGTAAGCAGGGCGGCGATGGCTTCATCAAGGGTGATCATGTTAGAGGTTGTTAACCTTTGCGCAGCGAGGTAAAATCGTTCAGCAAAGGCAAGGAGCGGTTCACCCTCATTCAAGCTAAGGCGCATAAAGGCCTCTTTTTCCCTGAGTAGACTCTGCTTAGATCTAAATTCAGCCAAAAGATCCTCCTTACTCTGCCCAAGTGAGAGAAGAGTTCAGGTAGGGAACTATCAACTCTTATGCTATGCGGCTTAAACAGGGAAGGATTTTGTGAACTTTTTGCATATCAGTGGTGCCATACATTGCAGCTTCATAAACTTACAGGAGAGTATTGATATTTCCTTCACCAGGGGTGAATTTTTCTTTTAAAGGCAGTTTAAAGGGCGCAGCTCCAGCTCTTCAAGATGGGATAAGGCGCTGGCGAGTTGCTCCTCAAGAGCAATGATTTTGGTTGTACAGGGATCCCCTGTGGTGAGCACCATTTTTGTGGAAATCCAGCCGTTTTTTGCTCGCTGGTGCTTAATGCCTACTGGATTCCACAAAGTTACATAAATAAAATAAAATAATGCACTAATAAAAATTAGATTTTTATACTTTTTATTATTAGTTTGATAAAAAGTAAGTAAAATGACACCCCTTGACATCTGTCCATGTAGTATTTAAAGTACTTCTAGGGTCAAGGGGAATTTAAGGATATGTTCAGAATAGCTTCACCGATTATGAATTAGGAAATATGAAGGATTAACATATTCTAACTCAGGAACTCACTTTAGGGCAAAGGAACAAAGGAAGAGGAATTCTGATTGACCCAAATGTACCCATGAGGTAACGTTTTTATGAACTTGATCCAATCCCCATCTGAGAAATTTCTTACACCTTGGGGACCCCCGCCAAGCCTATAAAAAGGAGTGGTTCTCACGTAAGTGCGTTGGAGAAATTTGTTGGTGTTGGGGGAGTGCCTTCCAATGATTGCCCCAAGGTTTGTGGTGAGGTGGAGTATTCTGACCCTTGGATTTTACGTTTGGTGCCTGTAGAGGTTAAGAACTATTTTTTCCCAAATTAATGGGGACCACTGAGAATTAGCCAGGGACTTTTGGTAGATTTTCTTGACTTTATCATTTTTATTATTATTAAACGAGCTTTTAATAACATCAGAAAATTACAAATGACCAACATTTCCCCTCTTTGGATTAATTCAACCCAGGACATTCTTATTCTTCAGCTGTGACGGCAAATGTCTGACACCAGCAATCTGAACCACTAAAAATGTATCCGCTTGGAGTTAGGTCCAAGTTGTGGGGAGGGGGGTACCCTAGAAAACCAGGGGCATAGTTGCCCCAGTGGCAGCATCAGCTTCATATGTGAAGCTGAGATCAAAGTACCCCTTATATGGGCGGAAGACAATAAACCCAGTGGGACAAATTCACCGCCTGAGCCATTTTGATAAAGGCTTGGTTGTAGTAAAATTTCCCATAGTCGACCCTAAGGCCAAAATTCATGTTACTCTGGGGGAGCACCAAGGGGCAGTGGGGTACTGCTTGGGTTCAAGCAAGGTAGGCGTCAAGATCCTTGGGAGGAAAACATCATCCCAGGGGATTGGTATGACTGGGAGAGCCAGTCCAAGTGCATTTTCCTGTCAGATGGAAAATGGCGGAGGAGTTTTGCCGCTGCCCCACACTGGGGAAGCTGGCGGGGAATCTGAGGACATTGGAGTGAAACTTTAGCAGGCGATCAAGTTTTTACTTTTAATCTGTATAATTTGCTCAAAAAGTTATGCTGAGTGAAAATAGAGTTTATCTGAATTCCATGTTATTAATACAAAGAGGAGGAGTGTCATGGCGTTGAACTGCTATATCATCAGAGTACATGGAAGCACTTATGGTCGGAATGGGGGGACATTTACATGTGGATTACATGTGACCTGAACCTCATTGCTTTCACTATACTGTTCTATTAGAAGGGTTTACTGAGCAACTTGACACTGGTGGCACTTGCAAGGATCCTGTTTCCATATTATATTAATTCAGCTTTTCAGAAAAATGGCTGCTTCCCTCATGCAATGTGATTCCACACTAACCATCATCTGGTTAACAGCCTAAAAAGTTAACTTTCAAAGCGCTATTTTCACTTGATAATTACTCTACTGTTTGTCCCTGATTTCTAAGTTCCTTACAAAGTTAGTCAAGCTCCTGATAGAGATTGGAAAATGGATTTGATATTTCCATTCATATCCTTTAATAAGTCTTTCACTTCTCAATTGTGAATTAGTATGATATCAGAGAGCAGACCAACGTGAGCAATCATATACTCTTTTTTACCTGAAAGATCTCATTAGAATAATTTGGTAAAAAGTGTGGACAACCATTACTGCGTCGAGGGTTGCACTATCTCTGCTGTGAGGGAGTCTGCAACTGGGGGTTCAGATTTATTACTTATCACAATAGTCTCAGTAGGACAAGGTAAAGCCCCTGTAGTGAGGACCACATGTAAAAGTTGCACATCGGCGATTTATTTCCAGCGCACAGGTTCAACAGACAAAATATAATTTACTGTATGAGGACAGAAACCTTAATTACAACTATGTAAAAACCTTTTATACATAAATAGGTTATTTAAAAATTAAATCAAGAGAGCACACTGTATTATCAGATACTGCCAGTGGCCCAGGGCTCACTAATTATATCTTTTTATATTAGCTCTTAAATCTTCTTCAGGAAAAGTTCTTTACACCTACCACCTTCACCTAGATATCCTACGTCTACCAGAGTTCTCATTGGTACAATCCATGGTTACTATGAATCACTCACAAGTGCAGACTAAAAATTAATTTCTAAGTTAAATAATAAAGAAAATAGCTAAGGTTTAAGGGCATTAACATACAAGAGATGCAATACACTGGATGTAGTCAGATTACTTCCAGATGGCCATCATAAATATAGAACCCTTATTACCTATGATTTTATGTTGGTATGGGGCAACGTAAAATAGTATTACATAGTAAATTTGGATGCAAAAAAGCAATAAAGGCCACGGCATCACTGGGAAATAACAGGGGTACTAGAGATGCGCCAGCGGTTAATTTAGGGATTTGATAAATAATAGACTGATGATTCAGGATTTACATATAAAAACGTGGGTCGCTTACTAAGATAAATACCAAGGACTAAACTGAATCTTTTATTTACTTAATGTATAACTAAATAAGTTAATTAAACAATATTAATAATATCACATATATGGTTGTTTAACCAAAATTATAACAGGCTACCCAGTGTTGATTATTAAGAAAGATGAAAGTACAAATTGTATGTTAATAGACTACTGTAAGCTAAATGATATATCCAAAAAGGATTTCTATCCTTTACAACAGATTGATAATGAACTAGACCGCTTAGGTGGCGCACAATAATTTCAAAAATGGATTCAATTTCTGGCTATTGACAGATTGAGCTGCCCAAAAAGCAGAGGAAAAAATGCCCCGTGATTATGGCCAAGGGAATCTAACAACCTATTAGAATGCTGAAGGGGCTTTGCAATGCCTCATGATTTTCCTGCAGGCTATGGATAGTATATACAACGATTTAGAAAAAAATTTTGGTTAGTAGTTATTTAGATGATATAAACGTCTTTTAAAAAACGTTTAATGAGCATTTGCAACACTTGGAAAAATTTTCTGTCGCCACTTCAAGTTTGATCTTGTTATTAAGCCACATAAGTGTAAAATTTTTCTGTAAGAAGTTAGATATGGGGTTCTTTATTGATAAAATATGTCTTGCAGCCCCAGGATGCAAAGGTTAAAACTATTGAAAGTAGGGCGCAAATGATTAGAAAGTGTAACTTTAAAGAGTTTTTGGAATAATTTGGCTATACTGCCAATTTTTAGAGAACTTTAGTAAAATTTGTAAACCTTTATTTCACCTCTATAAAAAAGGAGTACCGTTTTGAGTGGACTGAAACTGTAGGCTATCATTTGATAATCTCACTCTTTACCTCATCCAAGCGCCACTGTTAATTTATCTTCATTCAAAAAACCCGTTTAACATTCAGATGGGTGCTTCTCTCATCATTGTCAGGGCAATGTTATCATAATTTGTCTATGACAGAATTAAAAAGTCCATAATTAATGCAGCCAGATTTAGGATGTCCATAAAATAATTTTATGGTAACTGAGAAGGAGTGTCTAGTGGTCGTTTACATCTGCAAGAAATTCTGGGTTTAATCCATGGAGTGCATTTCACCATAATAACTGATCATGACTCCTCGTGTTGGTTAAAATTCTAAAAGAGGGAAAGACGGCTGGCCCAATGGGCTTAATCTACAGGCTTATGATTATGAAAGTAGCAACTTACAGGCATAAATCATCAAGCACATGAGTTATCTCAACTTCCCGCTGTGGCCTTAGTGGCTTTTGTGGCTGTTGATCTATTTGATAAAATGCTAGGCAAAGGTTATGACAATGAACCAGAATAAATACTGTGACAAATAACCAGAATAAATACAGTGATTCTTAGAAATTAAGGAAAAACACTGCTATAAAAAGGTTAAGCTTTTAAAATAATCAACGATCCATTTTTTTAAAACCTTGATAATGGAGCGAGCCATTATTATTATTGTGGCCCACAAGGAGATGGGCCATTGGGGTTTTAAGAAAACACTTGAGCTGTAAAACAGCACAACTATTGGGACTCAATGATTTTTTATTCATGAGACCTCTCCACTGCTGTAAGAATGCCAAGTGCAAGTCCTTACAAAAAAGCCACCTTTTGCCAACTGGTTAAACCCAACATCTCCTGACACACCAATACTATTGATGTAATGGACCCTATGCTAATGCTTCTGGTCAATTATAACACATAATCGTGGCCATTAATCAAATCACTAATTTGTAGAGGCTAAAGCAGTTAAAGAATGGGCGCTATAACAATCACTAAGTTTATTTTTGATGTTTTTTTATTGGCATATATTCCCACAGCTTCATTTGACAGTTTTTGGACTAACTTAACATATCAATCTAGTCTTAAGATTAACAACTTGATGGGTATATGAGGGGTATTGTCTACATCCTATCACCCTGAGACCAAAGGCACTGTGGATCAAGTAAATGGTAACCTCTTTGGGATTTTACATTCGATGGTCATGTCCAAGACGTCCAGATGAAACCTTTTCTTTCCTCCACCATTTTTGCCATTAATATCTCTTTTTATTTTGCGCTGGGACACCCCCATTAACCTTAATTTATTTAAAGCAACCAGCGCTTCATCTTATTTTATATTATTGTTTTAATCAAACAATTATAAATCCAGCTACTTATTTGGAGAAGATGACAAGACTTTAATTTGATTATAGACTAAAACATATTAAAATGTGTAGGATCATAAAGTAAAGTCTCCTGAATGTGATAACAAATATCTTCAGGCCTTACCCCCATTATGTAGTAGGGGAGTAAGTTTTGTATTATATTAGCTGTGGGTTTGGATGGCTTGCAAACTAGAGCACATATGGAAAGGGCCTTTTGAGATTATCAAGAAGACATTTATGGATGCTTACACGCTGAATGATCCTATCAAAGGTCACTTTATCTGCCAAGTGCACGCTAAGTTCTTAAAGACATATCATAAGCTTTATGTCTAACAGCCATTAGTTTTCAATGATTTAGTTGACCCCCACTTACTTTGTTTTATGATGTATGGTCAAGTTGGGTAAATTTTGTAATTGGTTTAGCCATCTGTGATATTCTTATTATCTACTTAATGTTATAGTTTCACTAATTTTAAATAAAAGGGTCAATTGATTATTATAATATATTTCAACTTGTAGTCCCTGACTATATGTCGTTGCTAAAGTTGTATAGATTAAATTTGATAAACTTGCCAAGCCCATCATCCCTTAGTATTTATGATGGTCAACTAAAACTCTAATTTCCACTGATGCAACTTTTGTTTCCTTATTCTACTGATCATTGAAGCCTTTGGCCGCAGCACTTATACCATTTTTTATATTAAATTAACCTGAATAATTTACCTTGCATCACAACAGCAAAATTTTTTAATTATAGGATCTTATTATTATTATTTAAATTAATTTATTGTGGGGAAGGCTGACCAGGGGATGGACTCTTCCATAAAATATATATGAAAGAAAACGAAACTCAGTAACAGGGAAGGCACCCCAGAGAAGCGATGCTATCTCCTGTTGCCAGCGGGAACGCCACTATGGGGAGGAGGGGTGAACGTGCAAAGGGGCCATAACCACAATTGAACACGTGTGTAGGAAGGGGTCCAAGTTTTTGAACCAACCTGGGAACCAGGAGGAGACCAACTGACGGCGATGTGGTGGGAGGTACCCAAACATCCACACTTGAAAGTGGTCCACCAAATGGGACCAGAATCTGTGGACAGCGTATGTAAGGGTGGGGGTGGAGCCTGCGATGGCATCTAAGACAATCTTGTGGATAGTCCACATGGCAATTGCGACCACCAGAGCACGGAGGGAGGGTGGAAGAGGGGATACCATGGATATAGCAAACATATCCCTTGACAGACTGAAGGGATGTGTCTGATACTGGCCAAGCAGACGTTGAACTTCACGCCATATCACTTTAGAGGTAGGGCGCTTCTCCAGGCGGTGGAACAGCGTTCCATACTGGCCACACACGATGCATGATGAGTGCAAAGCATTAAAGCGCTCACCCATATGGTACACCCACCTCAGGCAGTGCCACACATGGGAACGGATATGAGGCAGCAGCAGGGGTTGGTGTGCGTATTTCCAAATAGTCTTCTGGGTCTCAAGGGAATAAGGGATGTCCATCATGTCCAGGTAGTCCACCCTGGATAGGACATGGGGCCGTGTGGGAATCAAGCCATCTTGAATGGGTAGCCCCTGTACCTCCTGTGTGAATTGAGGAGAGGGGTGGCCTCTCTGGGCTGTGTGTCCACAAATACAGATTCTCCACTCAGTGCTCCGCATGAAGAGAAGGATTCGTTTAAAGTGGGGTTTAGTACCATGAGGACCTGTGGCCGATGGTTGGGAAGCCAGATATTTCATCAAGGAGTGAGGGTGCGACGGATTGTAAGGCCCAGGGCGCGGGAGAAGTTGGAGCAGGCCGCGCGAGACCAGTGTTGGGAGGGGAGCGTAGGGGCGGTGACAGCCGCAATCCAGGTGCCCAGGATCTAAGAAGCATGGGCTTTAAAGTCGAGCAGGCCCATGCCACCACGACAAGGAGGGCCAAACATGACCTCAAGCTGCACTGGCGGTGGGCGGCCTGACCAAAACCACCCTTACAGAAGGGCATACATAGATTTGAAAAAGCTCAGGGAGAAGGTGATGGCATGGGCTTCAAACTAGACTTTGGAGAGGAGCATAGAGCTGGCTAGAAAAACCCTGCCAGTAAGGGAAGTAAGGTGGGCTCTGAGGGAGGCGATGCGTTTTGTCACATTGTCTAGAATATGACTTTCCATTACTGCTGAGGCATATCCGCCTGCCTCCACCCACATGCCCAGATGGCGGACAGGCCCAATGGTAGGGCGTGGCACGAAGGGGAGCACAAGTGGGGCGGTGTGGGGTGGGCAGGGAAGGCGAGCACGTGTGTGAGCAGATGGGTCGGGCTGGACACAGGTCGCTGGGGCCCAGCAGGTTTGATACTGACCAAGGAGGATGATTTCGGTTTTAAAGGCGTTCAGTATAGCATTACTTATCCAGGAATAAACCTGGATGAGAGCTTAAAGTGCGCGTTCATCTTGATTATTAGACACCCCGACCATACAATCATCAGCAAACGCCATCATCTTGACTGGGGCTTGGCCTGGTACATGGACCCCAGTGAGTAGGGCATTCACGTTTCAAATTAGTGGGTTAAGGCTGAAGTTATATAAGAGTGGACTAAGGGGGTCCCTTGGCGTAGGCCCCTTTGAGGGCGGACTACTTCCTTGAGGAAGCCAGGGCCACGCACTGCCATTGTTGCAGCTTCTGTAAGCATCGTCACCCAGCTGATGAAGCGAAGGGGTAAGCGGAATTGGTGGAGGCAGGCCCTGAGGTATTCCCAGTTTACTCTATCATAGGCCTTCTGTTGGTCTAAGAATACTAGTGCCCCAGAGGCTGTGGACTGGCATGCATTAGCCACAGAGTGCACATTGTCCCAAATCGACCTTCTGGGTATGAAACCAATTTTTTCTGGGGAGATGGTGGCAGAGGCTACAATCCCTAGACGGTTATCCATGATTTTAGTTAAAAGTTTTGGTGTCTGTGTTAGTTAGAGAAATGGGGCGTCAGTTGGTTAGGTCTAGCTTATCCCCTTTCTTGAAGAGTGTGATGGTGAAGGCCTCTTGCCCTCCTGGTAGAAGGCGCTTATCCAGAAGGCTTTGGTTAAGGGAGGCAAGCAGCTGTGGGGATAGATATTTGAAGTACTTCTTATAGAACTCATACAGAATGCCCATAGGGCCTGGGCATTTCTGATTTGGTGCACCGCGGATGGTGGACCAGAGTTCATCCAGAGTAATCAAATTCATTAACTCCAGGTATTGGGAAATGGTGCAGATGTGAGTGCTATCGAGAAATTTTGCCATTTCAGCTAGTGGAATTGGATCGGATTAGTACAACTCAGAGTAATACTTTTGTATTTTGATCCCACTTCAGCCAGCGTATCCATGACGGAATCATCTGACCTCTGCACCTGTGTGCAGGCCACACTCTGGCGTGGTGTAAAAACTTTTTAAAAAAAATAAGCGGATTATGTGCCACTCTCTGTAATGTGTTTGGTCCTGTACTGAACACAAACCTGATGTTTGTGTTGCCTTTCAAGCATGTTGAGGTGGGCGTCTGCTTCTGCCCACTTCTGGCCCCAAGCAGGGCTGTAGCCCGTGGCTGGAATGTTGGACTCCAGGTGTGCCAACTCTGCCAGAGCGCGTGAGATGATGGCTGAGGTAGCTCGTGAGCATCGGGAGGAGAGGTGGCGAGCGTGGCAGATGGTATCCGCTTTGAAGGCTGACCATGTGGAAATTAGGTCCGCACAAAATGGTGTGATAAACTCTTTTGCTGAAGTCACAGAATCCACCCATGTGGAAAATCCTGGCAACGTGAGTTCAGGTGGGCGGAGTTTGCATCAATGTGGAGCCCTAGCCACTGTGATGGGTTGGTGGTAGGTTATTGAGACCAGCTGGTGATTGGAGAAATTGATTTTTGATGTGTGGATGTGGGAAATATGGGATCTAAATTGCACTGACTTGAGGATAAGGTTGATGCAGGACATGGACCTTAATTGCCCGTTGTGGACATGGGTACGCGTCATGTTCTTGAGCAGTGGAGCTTGCTGTGGCAGCGCGTCAAAAAGCCCAAGGGTGGCATTCTGAACGCAAAGTTCTACGTGACCCTGGGGGTGCGGGATGAGGAAGGCCAGCGGTCCGTGGATGTGTTTAACTAACAGTTCATGTCGCCAACTACGAAAGGGTCAGGGGGTAATGGAAGGGATTTGACCAATGAGAAAAATTCCTGACGCTCTCATGCACAGGTGTAAAAATTTACTCCATTGGGTTGATTATTGGAGGTCAACCCTAGTAATCTTTCTACTGCATAGGTTCAGTTTCCTCATGCGCCTTGCGTTGTTAGAGTATATATAATCCAATAATAGTATGACGACTATTATCCACAGTTGAGTTAGAATTATTTTCAGGCCCATCGCTTCAGACGGTATTTTCAATTAATACTGAATATCATACTCTTAGGGATTCATTCCCTAAAATCCTGTCCACTCAATCTTTGTTAAGATCCTCTGATGACAGTCTCCTTCAGCCCAACACACAGTTGGCAGCAATCCCTAAGCCGTGGTTCCCTTCATCTCTAAATCCCCGCTCAGATTTCTACTCTTCTCTGAGAGTCTACCAATTATTGCCTTCTGCAATAATATCCTTGAGATGGAATCTTCACGCTAGATGAGGATAGTCTAACTATTACCAAATCTACAATAAAACTAATAATGTTCAAAAGTAGTAATGTCTATATGTCTCTTTATCTATATAAAGGTATATATCTATATTTTATTAGAGTGAATCCTAGGGGAATTTATAGGGGATTTGGCCGTCTAACCCTCAATTGGCACCTCTTCAATGAAACAGCAGCCGTTGCCATTGAATCACCCTTCCTCATCTCAGCAGTGATGGTCTTCCCCATCCTGACTAGGATTCCGATGTTGGACATCCTTGAGACTCAAATGGAAAGAGTTGGAAACGTATTCCCAACATTTTCTTCTCAATCCAAGCAAATCATCCATAATTGGCTAGTTACCTGCTTAGATAATGGGGCTTTTTACCCATTATGGCAGGTCACTTCACCAACCAATCAATTTGCTAGTTGCAGGTGGCATCACTCGCCTCTCAGCTCATTAAACATTCCCAATCAGTTGGTGATGAAACCCAACTGATCCCAATCAGTACACCTGATAGTTAATTACTATCATATGTCCTTATTTTGTCAGCTGCTCCACTCAATGAGATATTAGGTATTCATCCAGATCAATCCCTGACGGAATTTGACCAGACATATATCTTAAAGTCCCCTGAACATAGTTCCTCCATAATTCAGGTCAACCACTTTCCAATTCACTTCGCTTTAGATTTTTTACCCTAGTGATACCAGGTAATCTATCAGGCTGAAAATATGGGCAAAAATCTCAACAACAGGTTGAGGCATAAATGTTGATGATAGCATGTGCTACGTCAGCCCACAAAAATGTGACAGTAAGGCTTGGTTATCAAGGAAGGATTCAGATGATAAAAATGTAAAAAAATTGTTTTTCTGAACAAGCACCCTACAGTGCTTAGACCAGAAGGAAAGGGAAGAGAGGAGCATGGTTTTCCCAGCATCCTTGGAACCTCGTGGACAGTGTGACTCCTGGATTGCCAGGATATCCACGTGTAAATTTTTTTGTAAAAAACTCAGTTTCCTAGCCAGGATGGCGAGGCCTTGAGTCCGGCGATGTTCAACATCCCTAAAGTGAAGGCTCCCCCCATCACAACTTAGGTGTGAGGGGGTGGGCACCCAGGCCCACCAGCCTCCTCTGGATCCCCACGGGCTTTCATGGTGGTGCAGGTGTTTGCAGCAATGCTATTGGAAGATTTGTTAATTTCAGCAGACAGGTTTGTGTTGGCTTTTGCCTTTGCTTTTGGTTTCCCTAATGTTGATTAAATTTTTGCGGTGCGGTCAAGTTTGGTGAACCAATGTTTGGGTCAAAAAAATTTTTTTTCAGGTAGGTTGGAGAACAAATCAGTTCCAATTGGGGCTTAAATGCAAAATTCAAATGAGATTGAGTCACCCAACAGATCCTCAGATTGGGCGGCCCAATCAGCTTGGGCATCCCAATCTGATTGGTTGAGGGATTCCCGAGTTGCTTCCACCATGAAGGTTTCAATGTCCTCCTGGCATTGGGAGTGTGGGATAGCAGAGGCGACCCTGGCTGCTTCCTTGGCTGCAGCCCTGCGGGCCTGTTTGGCCTTCTTTTGCTCTTGAGGGGAGACAGGCTTTACTAGTAAGTTGCAGCTTTGTGCTCCCCACGGGAAGGCCACTTTGGTACTGATAATTGGTTCATAGTGAGCCTCCCCGTTGGTCATGGCCGCTGAGGGGTGCTCTTGGAATGTGATGCCCTCCTTGGTGGGGCATGCATGTGCCTTATGGCCAAACGTGTCACAGTGGGTGCAGATGGGGGGGTGCGCTGTCTACGGTTACCTGGAAAGGGTGGGTGGTATGCACCTCAATATTATTAAAAGTGGAATGTGGGATCTGGGTTAGGTCCTTTGCAATCTCCTCGGTTTGGGTCAGAACTGCAATGGCTTTGCTGATGCACAGGTGTGGCATCAGCGTAAAGCATTGCATCTTGAAGGATTGTATTTTGCCATATATAGTGAGACCAGCTTACAGGTACTACTCCAGAATGACACGCTTGACCGTAGTGAGCAAAAAGTTAAATGTGAGGAAAATTTGGTTGGATTTTGTCCATCTGATGTGCTTGGTTTTGACAACCCGCTGCCCTTTGGGGGAGGTCAATCACAATTTGCACTGCAGCAACTTTGTCCACTGCCTCCTTGTTTTCAAAACCAAGATCCAGCCAACTGCATGACATGGAGTGAGGTGCAATGTACACCACAGTTGGGAAATGAGTGTGCACATCCCCACAAAATTTTTCCCACAACGCTGTTTGTTGAATATCCAGGAACACCCAGACTCCTTATTCCACCAATGAGAGTGGTTGAGAGTGCGGCGTGTTGATGTACTGGTTACATTGTGCCCACCAAGCAAGGATTTCTGGGGAAATAGTAGCCACCAGTTTTTATTTTTATCTAATCTGCTGGTTTCTCTGGGGCGTTTGCAAAAGTTGGAAGTTGTGGGCCTACCACCTGTGCCTTTTACCTTACTTTCCAAACTGCTCCCTGACATGGGCGCAAATTAATCTCATCTGTGAGATTATAAATCTAAAGTCAGACTAGAATTGAATAAGTTGCAATAGTGATTGCAACGAGAGAGCTAAGTATTATTATTATTATGACCATCTGGATTGTTTCAATTTTAATTGGTATTGCTTACTATGGAAATGCTCTGAGGCTAAGTATTTGCTTTCCTGGCCTAATTTGAATACTACATATCTCATTTTCTAATTCTAAGTGCTACTTGATAGTTAAAAATTGCATCAATATGATCTTTGGAATTAAGAAAATCATATATGACGAAAATTATCATCTAAAGAGGTCTTAAGAAGTAGCAAAACAGCCTGCCCAAAGATAACTTTATTTGATCCCTGAGCAACTAGCAGGATTAGATATTACTGTTTGCTCCTTTTTGGTTATTGATAAAAACTTTATTTCTGTAAATAAGGTAAATAATGTCCTTTTTAAGCCCAGTTTACTGTCATCAAATGAACCTGGTTGTTTTGATGGTTATGACCTGTGAGCCTGAAATATGATGCCCCAGTGCTGATTTCAGCAGTGTAGAGACTCACAACTATAACCACAAGTAAGGCAGGTACTAAATCCCATATAAGGTCTAAAACCTGTTCTTACTAGGGCAAATACAATTTTTTCCATTCCCTCTTATCATTATTAAATCAGTAAATTAATTTAATAAAAAGGAAGAATTGGGTGGTTGTCATGTGGGTTAGTTCCTGATACTGCTGAATCTATTAAAAACATTAGAACCTTAGCAAATTACATCTTATCTTAGTATTAGCTTAGAAATATGGTATGCAGTTAAAGATAAATTGCACTTGGGATGATAAAATTGTTTCAGAGAAACTTCAAAAAGGTAGATAAAAATGACATAACCAAAAGATATTTACATGACTATCCATTTATTAGGATAGTTTAGTACTTAGTCAGTTTTATGATTTTTTTCTGCAGAAAATCTAATCTGTTTCCTAACATAATAGAGCCATTATGGCTATGACGTCTGATTTTTATGCATTTATCAAAAAAATTCCTAATAAAATTTTGCATTATTGTACAGTTCGCAAAGGTAAAATATCATATATGAACTATTTTTACTTTTTTGTACTTCATTTAGGATCAAGAACAACTTTTGTGCATTTAAGACTCTAAAATTTTAATTAATTTCTACATAAAAAGGCAGAAATTTACTTTAGAACTCATTAATGTTTAATTTTTTATACACATTCAAAATCATCTTAAATAACTTAGTAAAATTAAATAAAGCTTAATTTATATTAGGCGCAAATGTTTATCTGATAATAAGTATTTTTTACAAACAATGCAGGAGTGGGTCCAAAAGTTTCCCAAAGCTTCCTCACCATACAATATGGCTATCTAGGCTGATATCTATGGCGTCATATTGGGATTTTTTTTAATTTCTGATAAGCTCTTTGTTTGGCTCAATTGCAAATAAAGATACGTGGTGGCTCCCCCTTTTGGGTTGGGTGCTACTAGTGCTAAAAATGCAGAAGTGGGTCCTTCGTACTATATGCAGAGTCACTCCTCCAACAGGTGCAAATTAATTTTTTATTTAATTCAATAGATTACTTTGAAATTTCTACTTAGCATTTTCCATAACAGATAGAAAATTTATTAATTAGTATACCAAATTTTTGAACGCATTTATCTTAGGAATAATGTGCTAATTGATGTGCAAATTACATATGATTTGTGATAGAATTACCTTTTATTTAGGTCCATGAAACGTAACTTACCTTCACTTCGCTTCACCAAAGAAGTTATAATGAAAATACCAACCTAATTTAGCTAAATTACTGGTTCAGTTAAACTGTTACTACTAATAGGACATATCAAAGCTATCAAGCCTTAACTTGAATTTTCTATATAAACATTTCTGTTTCTATTGTAAAAGTACAATTTTTTATCTTTTAATGGCAAGAAACCAAAGATCAAGCTAGCATTTAAATCGTTAGTATAAGGCACTTTGAACTTATGTTGACAAACAATATGTCAACTCAAATCTTGTTTTCATTTCTCATAACTTTGTAATACATGGTTGTTTTGTAATTAGCTTACAGGATGTGTTTGATAATCCTACAAAATATAAGACTAAGATCCACCTTTTCATTAATCATATAATGATCAATTTCTTGAAAGTTTTTTAGTTAAACATATTTAATGTGATACTGCTGTATTATATAGCTTAATAAGATTCTTATCACTTTGATAGACAAAAAAGATTACCTACTTTAAATTTTTTGACACTTAACATGGGTTTTCATGGATTTTTCCATTTGGAACTATAGAATATAATATTATGTATTTACCATGAAGTTAAATTTTAAGTAAACTCTTTATCATTAGATACACAGTGAGCATATTTTTATACTCAAATAGTACAAAGAATTACATCTTCTTCTAACTATTCACTTAAACAAAGTTTAGTACTGGAATATTTCAAACATCTAATCTAGAATAAATTTAACATTTTACTCAGTATTTTAGTAAGCTCATTACTACAGCTCGTGTTGTATCCTGAGAAAACAAAAGTTTATAGCCCTTATTTAGTTTTTTAATAGATTTATTATTGAGCAATACAATATAATGATGAAATCTTCCTCTGCTTCATTGTTAGATAACCATCATCTTTTTTGTCTAGTTAACGCAAAACAAGATATCTAAGAGTTCACATACTATCTTAAACATCCTATTACTATAAATACTTTGGTAACCAAGTATCTGGATCTAAAAAACTCAGAGAAGTATGAGCATGAGATTCCCTCTATAATCTCATCCCAATTGCATACCTGCTAAATCTCAGGACAAAGTAGATTCAAGGGTATATGTACATGAGCTAAGTATTGTGTTTTGTATGTTTATGGATATATAAAACCTTCAATAAAAATGCTCAAGTTTCTTGGATTTTAAATCTTATTTATGACTGAAAACATTAATCCTCAAAGTAAAGTTAAAAGAAAAGAGAT
>JAKSZP010011253.1:0-35372 GCA_022478985.1 Massospora cicadina | reverse complement strand
GGGATCAGTCAGATTTCATCACCAACTGATTGGGAATGTTTAATGAGTTGCAAGGCGAGTGATGTCACCTGCAACTAGCAAATTGATCAGTTGGTGAAGTGACCTGCCATAATGGGTAAAAAGTCCCATTACCTAAGCAGGTCGCTAGTCAATCATAGTTGATTCGCTTGGATTAAGAGAAAATGTTAGGGACACATTTCTGACTCTTTCCATCTGAGGTCTTGAGGATGTCCAACGTCAAAATCCTAGCCAGGATGGGGAAGAGCATCGCTGCTGAGATGAGGAAGGGTGATTCAATGGCAATGGCTGCCATTTCATCAAAGAGGTGTCAACTGAGGGTTAGATGGCTGAATCCCCTATAAATTCCCTAGGATTCTCTCTGATAAAGGATAGACATTAATATAGTTAAAAACACATATACACATATACATTACTACTTTAGAACATCATTAGTTTTATTGTAGATTTGGTAATAGTTAGACTATCAGCATCTAGCGTGAAGATTCCATATCAAGGATATTATTGCAGAAGGCATTAATTGGTAGACTCTAAGTTAAGAGTAGAGATCCTAGCGGGGATCTAGAGATGAAGGGAACCATGGCTAAGGGATTGCTGCTGACTGTGTGTTGGGCCAAAGAAGACTGCCATCAGAGGATCTTAACGAAGATTGAGTGGACAGGATTACAGGGAATGAATCCCTACAAGTATGATATCAAGTATTTAATCGGAAATACTGGCTGAAGTGTTGGGCCTGAAAATTTTTCTAACTTAACTATGGATAATAGTCATCAAACTATTATCAAATTATATATATATTCTTACAACGCAAGGTGCACAAGGAAATTGAACCTGTGCAGTAGAAAGATTACTAGGGTTGACCTCCGATAATCAACCCAATGGAGTAAATTTTTACAACGCCTCTCCTAGTATTCATTTGTATACACCTTTTCTTTACCATTTTAAGATATTTAAGCCTTGGATTTATTTTCAGGCTCAGCATATAAAACCCAATTCCCATTTCAGTAAAGTTTACATTTTATGGCCTTCAAATAATCTCAGCTAGTTTTATTCCAATTCCTTCTGTAAATCCTTCCAAGGGAAAATTTAAGTAACCTATGCAAATCTCAGTTAACTGCTCCCATGGCATAGCAGATAAACCAAGATTTGTGAAGTACCCCAGATTGTATACTGCAATATATTAGCAAACACCTAAAAACACTCAACAAATTGGGGATCTTGTAAAAATAGATAAAGCCTTTTTCAAGTAGACTAAAAATTTAAACTATGCTGTTAACCTTTTTAAAGTTTTGTATATAATGAGAAAAATCAAATCATAGAACAATTGATGAGTGGATAGAAGCCTATAGCTTTGGAGGATATGTCTATAAAGTTAGTAACAAAGACCCTCTAAATTACCCAAAATTTTGGCTGAAACACAAAGACAATAATATAGCAGATATCAATTCTTTTTGTATCTTAATTAAGTGTCAGCTAAAAAGATTTTATTATTGTATTTTTTATATAGTTAGAAGATAAAGATTGCCATATACAAATTAGAAAACTACATTGATTTGAGATTTTTTTTAATAAACCTAAGATACTGAGATAATAAGCTGGTCAGAACCTCAGTACAACATTTAATTAGATTAATGTCTACCTTTATACTTTGCTAATCTATTAAAATTGATGTTATCTCAATGCAATACTTTAGCGCATTTACATATACTAACTATGTTTTTAAATGCAACAATAGTTCCAGATAGAAAGTTGATGTCATAGAGAAGCTTAAAATTACAAACATGATTCAAAAATTATTAATAAACTGCTACATTTCAAGTCAAATTAAGGTAAAACCAATCATTTCTCCTTAAGAGTTTATGGTCTCAATGAATACCTTTTTTTAGTACTAGATGGTTCTCAATGAATACCTTTATAGTATAGGTTGATAATTCTCAATGTTATTTTTAAGGTCTTTATTCAATGATAGCTTGTAATGTAAAAAAGTACAATAAACCTAGTCATCACATTTTATAATTATTTCCACTGTTGATGTTGGTTATTTATCCTATAGGATATTTTTGGCACATATTAGATAAGCCATTGTAATGGGTGGGTTTGCTCCAATACACAAGGAAGGGGTTGGTAAGTATGAGCAATGTCACCAACCATATGACTGACAACCCAGCAGAAATTGACCCCTGTTCCTGCACGCCATTCCTGGATGTTAAAATGTATATCTAGACTATGGTTACAGCGATACTGCACGAAAGCAACAGTGTCTGAATCCAAAATAGTGCTGAGAATGATGCTAACGCCTGGGCCAGCTCACTCATAAAGCTCATCTTTTTGATTTCACTTTTAAACAAATATAGATAAAATTTTTGAATGATTCTGAATATGGCAAATATTTTATTGACTTTAAAAAAATAAATTTTCTTAAAAAAACTGATTTATCAGTTATTATTTTACCTTTTTATAGCATTAAAAGGTCCACTTGACTAAGCTCACTTACCCCCAAGCTATTAAGAAATCACCAGACCATCATATTTAAAAGCTCCATATCCCAGTGAATCATGATTTGGGGAATTCAGGATTCCAGTCATGCATTATGCTGGCTCAGCCTTAAGTCCTGACTTCCCAAATTCTTACCTATTACCCTCTTTTCAAATCATTCCTCCTTCAGAATGAAATTCTTCAACTCAACCTTGAAATTGCAGTGGAATCCAAGATTTCATCCAGTAGGTCAATGTGTGGACCAAATTGAGCTTGATCTGTCATATCACCCCCTGTAAAAGCAATAATTCCCATATCTTCTCTGAGCAGTGCGCACATTCCTCCAGAATTGGCCAGGTCTCCTCCTCCACTGGGTACCCCCTCTACTTCACCAAAAATTGCTGCTGGCCTCTCACCCTTAACTCATTTTTATCCTCTTGACTTCATACTACTAGTTATTCTCCTCCCATGGACTCAATGATCCAGGATACTCATTCCTCACCCTCAGAACTTTTGAAGCTGTGAGGCATGGATGAATGGATAGGACTTCAACCCTTCCAGAAGGCCAGTTCAAATGCAACCTTATTGATAATCTGAATCACATTATATGGACCCAAAAATTCAGCCCAAGCCTCCAGCTTTTCACCAAAATGGCGTAATTTTTTACTGCCACTAACACCCAATCCTCTGGAGTGAACAAAAGTTCTGGTACTAAAACTTTTCTTTCTCATTGCAAACACTTTTGCAACCCATTCAATTCAAGACTAAATCTAATTTGATAATCTCATAGAGGGGATTAGTCTGCGCCCATGTCTGGGAGCAGTTGGGCAAGCAAGGCAAGAGGAGCAGGCGGAAGGCCCGCGGCCTCTAACGTTCGAAAACGCCCCGGAGAATCCAGCGGAATAGAAAAAAATCTGAAAAAACTGGCAGTCACAATTTCCCCTGGAGATACTCGCATGGCAAGCACGATGCAACCAGTACATCAACACGCCACATTCCCAGCCACTTTCAACGGTGGTATTCGGAGTCCATGTGTATCTGGACATCCAAAAAATGGCCTTATGGGAAAAATTTTGTGAAGATTTACACAAAATTTTCCTGACCGCGGTGTACGTTGCACCTCACTCCATGTCACGCGGTTGGCTGGACCTAGGTTTTGAAAGCAAAATAGCAGCAGACGAGGCTGCAGCAGTGCGCATAGTGGTTGACCTCCCAGAAGGGCAATGGGTCGTCGAAACTAAATGCACCAGATGGATAAAATCAAACCAAATTTTCTCACATTTGACTTTTTGCCTACTACAGTAAAATGTGACATTTTGGAGCAACACCTGAAAGATGGTCTCACCATATACGGCGAAATACAATCTTTCAAAATGCAACATTTCACGCTGATGCCACACCTGTGCACCGGCAAAGCCATCGCAGTTCTAACCCCAACTGAGGAGATCGCGAAGGACCTAACCCAGATCCCGCACTCCACCTTTATTGACATCGCAGGGCACACCACCCACCCATTCCGGGTAACCGTGGACAGCGCGCCCCCCATTTGCACCCACTGTGATGCGTTTGGCCATAAGGCACATGCATGCCCCATCAAAGAGGGCGTTACATTCCAAGAGCACCCCTCAGCAGCCATGGCCAGCGGAGAGGCGCACTACAGACCAACCGCAAGCACCAAAGAGGCTTTCCCATGGGGAGCACAAGGCTGCTACCTATTGGTAAAGCCCATCTCCCCGCAGGAGCGGAAGAAGGCCAAGCAGGCCCATAGGACCGCGGCCAAGGAAGCAGCCAAGGTCACCACCACCATCCCACACTCACAACGCCAGGAGGACATGGAGACCTTCGCAGCGGAAGCAACTCGGGAATCCATCACCCAATCAGATTGGGAGGCCCAAGCTGAATGGGCCACTTAATCTGAGGATCTGATGGGAGATTCGATCTCACCCAATCACTGCACCCAAGCCCTGGTCGAAACTGACTTGGGACCTATCCCAACCAAAAAAAATTCTCTTGCCCCACTCGACGGTGCACTGAACTTATCCGCACCGCAAAAAATTCGTCCGACGTCGGGAAAACAAAAAGCGAAGGCAAAGCCAACGTGACTCTTTCTGCAAAAATTAATAAAAACCCCGATAGCGTTGCTGCTAATACCCGCGCTGCTGTGAAAGCCCGTGGGGACCTGGAAGAGGCTGGTGGGCCAGGGGGCCCACCCCCTCACACCTAAGGTGCGATGGGGAAACCTTCACTCTAGGGATGCTTTATATCGCCAGACTCAAGGCCTCCCCATCCTGGGCTAGGAAACTGAGTTTTTTACAAAATAATTTACCCATGGATATCCTGGCCATCCAGGAAACCCACTGTCCACGAGGTTCCAAGGAAGCTTGGAAAACAATGCTCCTACCATCCCTATCCTTTTGGTCGAAGCACTGTGGGGTGCTAATTCAGAAAAACAATTTTTTCAAATTTACATCTTCAGAAACATTCCTAAATGACCAAGTGCTCGTTGTCACCTTCTCATGGGCTGATGTTGCACACACAATCATCAACATTTACGCCCCAAACGGTGCACAAGAGCGCCGGGAATTTTTCTCGTCAGTCAAATCCCTCCCGCTACCCCCGATTCTTTCCTAATTGGTGACATGAACTGTTGGCTAACCTCACCAATGGACCGGTGGCCGCCCTCACCCCACGCCCCACAGGGTCACGTAGAACTACGCATTCTAAAAGCCACCCTTGGGTTAATGGATGCACTGCCGCGACATGCCCCACTGCTTGAAAACATGATGCATCCCCACATCCACAACGGCCAATTAAGGTCCATGACCCGCATTGACCTTATTCTAGCACCGGTGAAATTCCAACCCCACATCTCCCACTTTAAAACAATGAAAATGGAATTCTCTGACCACCGACTGGTCTCAATAACATACCACTTACCTGTCACAGTTGCAAAGGGCCCACATTGGTGCAAAATCCGCCCCCCAGAGCTTGCGTCGCCAGGATTTTCCACGTGGGTGGAAGAAGCAACTTTGGCAAAATCGTTTGTTGCACCATTTTGTGCGGACCCCATTTCCACATGGGCAACTTTCAAAGAAGACACCATCCGCCACTATCGCCATCTCTCATCCAGATGCTCACGAGCCACATTGGCGGTTATATCGCATGCACTGGCAGAATTGGCCCACTTGGAGTCCAACATTCCAGCCTCAGGATATAGCCCTGCATGGGGCCAGAAGTGGGCGGAGGCAGCAGCCCACCTCAACGCACTTGAAAGGCAACACAAACATTGGGTTTGTGTCTAATACAGGGCCACATGCATCACTAAAGGCGACAAGTGCACTGCATACTTCTTCAAAAAATTTTTTGCACCACGCCAGAGCGTGGCCTGCACACAGGTGCGAAGATTGGATAATTCTATTGTGGACACACTGGCTGAAGTGGCAATCGAAACGCAAAGATATTACTCTGAGTTATACTGAGCTGAACCAATTCAGCTGGCCGAAATGGTGGAATTTCTCGACAGAGCTCATATCCGCACCATTTTCTGATACCTGGAAATAATGAATTTAATTACTCCAAACGAATTATGGACTACCATTCGCAGTGCGCCAAACTGAAAATGCCCAGGCCCAGATGGCATTCCATATGAGTTCTACAAAAAATATTTTAAGTATATATCCCTATTGCTGCTAGCCTCACTCAACCAAAGCCTGTTGGAAATGCGCCTCCTACCAGGAGGACATGAGGCCTTTACAGTCACACTCTTCAAGAAAGGGGATAGGCTAGACTTAGCCAACTGGCGCCCCATTTCTCTAACAAACACAGACACCAAAATTTTAACAAAAATCATGGCTAACCGTTTAGGGACTGTAGCATCTGCCACCATCTCTCCAGATCAATTCAGTTTCATCCCCAGAAGGTCAATTTGGGATAACGTGCACTCTGTGGCTAATGTGTGTCAGTCCACAGCCTCTGGGGCACTTGTATTCTTGGACCAACAAAAGGCCTTTGATAGAGTAAACTGGGATTACCTTAGGGCCTGCCTCCAACAATTCCGCCTACCTCCCCGCTTCATTAACTGGGTGATGCTGCTCACGGAATCTGCAACAATAACTGTGCGTGGCCCAGGTTTCCTAACGGAAGTAGTCCATCCTCAAAGGGGCCTGCGACAAGGGGACCCCCTGAGCCCACTCTTATATAACTTCAGCCTTGACCCACTACTGCGAAATGTGAATGCCCAACTCACTGGGGTCCATGTGCCAGGCCAAACCCCAGTCAAGATGATGGCATTTGCAGATGATTGCGTGGTGGGGGTGTTTAATAACAAAGATGCACGCGCGCTTGAAGCCCTCATCCAGGAATATTCCTGGGTAAGCAACGCGGCACTGAACGCCTCCAAAACTGAAATCATCCTCCTTGGTCAGTTTCAGAATTGCTGGGCCCCAGCAAGTAGTTCCCAACCCAGCCCATCTGCTCGCCCAAGTCCACGCCTTACTAACTCAAACACACCGCTCCACTGGTGCTCCCCTTTGTGCCGCGACCTACCATAGGACCGGTACGCCATCTGGGCGTGTGGTTGGAGGCAGGAGGATACGCGTCAGCAGTAATGGAGGGCCATATACTGGACAACGTGACGAAGCGAATCGCCTCTCTCAGAGCCCACCCTACTACCCTCACTGGCAGGGTTGTTCTTGCCAACTCTATGCTCCTATCCAAAGTCTGGTTTGGAGCCCACGCCATCCCCTTCTCCCCAAGCTTCTTCAAATCCCTGTATGCTTTGCTACAAGGTTGGCTTTGGTCAGGCCGCCCTCCACCAGTACGGCTAGAGGTCATGTTTGGCCCTCATCATCATGGTGGCATGGGCCTACTTGACTTCAAAGCCCATGCCGCCAAGATCCTAGGCACCTGGATTGCGGCCGTCACTGCTCCTGCACTCCCATCCCAACACTGGTCCCGCGCGGCCCACTCCAACTTCTCCTGAGCCTTGGGCCTCAACAATCCATCAAACCCCCACTCCCTGATGAAATACCTCGCATCACACACATCAGCCACAGGTCCTCACGGGACCAAAACCCACTACAAACGAATCCTACTCTCCATGCAAAGCGCAGAGTGGAGAATTCGTATTAGTGGGCATACAACCTGAAGAGGCCGCCCCTCTCCTCAGTTCACACAAGAGGTACAGGGGCTACCCATCCATGATGGCGTGATCCCCATTCGACCCCAAGTCCTATCCAGGGTGGACTACCTGGACATGATGGACATCTCTTATTCCACTGAGACCCAAAAGACTATCTGGAAATACGCACACCATCCTCTGTTGCAGCCTCAAGTCCGCTCCCATGTGTGGCGCTGCCTGAGGCGGGTGTATCGTACAGCTGAGCGCTCTAATGCTTTACACTCATCTTGTGTCGTGTGTGGCCAGTATGGAACGCTGTTTCACCGCCTGGAGAAGTGCCCCACCTCTAAAGTAATATGGCGCGAAGTCCAACGTCTGCTAGGCCAGGATCAAACACATCCCTTCAGTCTGTCAAGAGATATGTTTGCTTCATCAATAGCCTCCCCCTCCCACCCTCCCTTTGTGCTCTGGTGGTTGCAATCGCCATATGGACTATCCACATGATTGTCTTGGATGCCATCGCCGGATCCATCCCCACCCTCCCTGAAGCTGTCCACAGATTCCGGTCTCATTTGGTGGATCACTTTCAAGCGTGGATGTTTGGATATCTCCCACCACGTCGCCGGCAGCTGGTCTCCTCCTGGTTCCCAGTCTGGTTCATCAAATCAGACCCCTTCCTCCACACGTGCTCAATAGTGGCTACGCCCCCTACACACGTTCCCTCCCCTTCCCATAAGTGGCGTTCCCGCTGGCAACAAGAGATAGCATCGCTTCTCTGGGGTGCCTCACCTAGTACTAAGTTTTGTCTTGTCTGAGTCATATTTGGAAGTGTCCGTCCCATGGTCGGCCTTCCCCGCAATAAATTTAAAATTTAAAACAAAAGTTCTGGTACTCTTTTTCATCTGCACATTGCTTCTTCCATGCCATGGTGAACTCCAGATTCCTTTGTAACTTCTTTCCATTGTCCATCATCTTGCAGGACAGCTTGTCCACCCTTTGGTACACTCTGCCATTTGAACCCCCATCCAACACAGAATTCAATCCACAGTTTGTAAAATTGAGGTAATATCAATTGATGACTGACAGTGATTGTTATATGCAAACTGGGCCAATTGGGCCTAAGTGTCCCAATTGTCCTGACAGTCCAAAATATAGCACCAAAGGTATTGTTCTCATATCTGGTTTACCATCTCTGTCTGTCCATCAGATTGGGGATGATATGTCAAAACCCTACATGGGTGAATCTTCAAATTCTTCATCAAATTTGATCAGAATTTCGATATGAATTGGAGTCTATGATCTGAAATGATTTCAGCAGGTAGGTCAAGTCAGGAAAATATCTCATTGTTAAAAATCTTTGTAGCACAATTGGCTGCAAAATTAGAGATACATGACAAAAATTTGGCATATCTAGTCATCCAGTCAACAATAACCATTGTTGCATCCTTTTTTTTGACCTTGGGTACTCTATGATGAAGTACATGCTAACTGATCACCACGTCCAACTCAGTATTTAAAGTAGAACCAACTTACTCACGGGTAGCTTCCTCAAAGGCTTTGACAGTGCAAACTAAGAATTCCACCACATACTTCATGTTATTTTTCTAAAAGCCAGCCCATAAATAGTTTCGCTGCACCAATTTGACTCTTTTCTCAACTCTAGGATGGCCTGCCAATGGGTGGTCATGTGACACTTGCAGTACCTCCAATTGTAATGATGGACTTGGAACACACATTCACAAATCATGGTACATAATTCCATTTCTCTTCCAATATGTCTGATGGTAACCATGCTGCTGGCCTTCTGCTGTTTCAGCCTACAACCAATGACCAAATGCTAACTTTCTCTGTTTTCACCAGATTTACTCCCCAATTCACTCTCTTGCTTACCGTCATTGCAAATTGGTCTGACTGGAACATTGCTGTCATGTTAAGCCACTTCAACTCTGTTTTCACATATGCCAGCCCCACATCATGACTCAACTAATCTGAAAAGATGTTGACTGCCCCCAATTAATACTCTACACAGAAATTGTATTAATTAGATCCACATGCTAATGGGCTTGGCGCTGATTCATCTTCCTGTAATCATGATAATACTCCAGTGCTCAATGATCCATCCAGATCACAAAAGGGTGCCAGACTTACAGCAGATGGTGCTGCCACTCCTGCAAAGCTGAGACCACTGTCAATAGTTCCTTGTCATAAATTGGATAATTTGTTTCCCTCGGGATAATCTTCCAGATAAAGTATCACATTGGGTGCTCCAGCCCGTCCTCCCCCTCTATAACACCAAACCCATGGAAAAATTTGAGGCATCCACATCGACTATGAAAGGTTTTTGGGGTCTGTTGAGTGAGGACAGATGTTGATATGAGCTTTTCCTTAAGCTGATTGAATGCCTGTTCCTCATCCTCCCCACACAAATGGCAAAAATTGCATTAACTGCATAAGTGGCTGGGGTAACTGTGATATATCTTTTACAAACTGCAGGAGGAAATTTACTTGTCCCAAAAACTCTTTATGCCATTCAATCCATCAGGTTTTCCACACACAAACCTCCTGTAACTTATCCAGGAATATCCTGAGCCCGTTTCTGAATATGACATTTCCCAGAAATGTTACCAATATTTGCTGAACTCACACTTTAAGGCTTCAACTGCAATACCTCCTTATCCAGCGCTTCCAAAGCTTCCTACACATTGTGTACATATGCTTCCTGAAAATAGGAAACACAAGGATGTCATTTATATTCATGATGCAACACCAGCTGATCATCTTGATCAGCACCCATCCATTTATTCATTGACACCTCCAGGCATTCTGCAGCCCAAATGGCATTACCTGGTACTAGAACATTCCTAGGTGACATTTAAATAACATACTTCTGGTGCTCTGGTCTCAAAGTCACTTGGTTAAAGCATCTGCCAGAAAAGCTGGGTGAAGATGTTATATCACGTGACCACTGGGAGGATGTCCTCCACCAATGGCATGGGGTAAGTGTCTGCTCCATAACCATGTTAAGCTACAGGAAGTCCAAACACAGCCATAATTCTCCGCTTGCCTTGGGCACCAGTAACACCAGGGACACCACAGCAGATTTTGACAAGTTTTATTAACCTCTTGCTCAACACCAAATTACTTGCTCCTCCAATGCGCCTTCCCTCTTTCAATCAGCAGATAAACCGGGCATCCATGGGGAAGTTTGTGCTATTGAACTAAAATGAAAACGCGATTGGGCCTGTTGAGGAGAATGGTAATCTTTTTTGTTTTTAAATTTCCCACAAACTCATGGTATTCTGCAGCAACTCCTCCTCCTGAATTGCACTCAAATTTTATATATTTTTAACTTATTTTCTCCCACCCTCAATCTACACATCATTGAAAGCTCCATCATTAGAGCAGTGTAAATAATGGGAAGACAATTCAATCTGGGGCCACAACTGATGCCACCACTGCATCCCAGCACCACTGGATGGGCCAAACTTTGCTTGCACAGAACTGCTCCCAGAACAAATGGTTCCTGCCATACTTATATTGAGGGGCTCACTCGCCATGAAGGAACCCTCTACGACACATTGTCAAACAACACCCAGTACCATCAGAATCTGCAACTTCAGTCACTCAGCCATCAAAAGTTCAACATAGTTTCTTCTGCCTCAGTATCTACCAGGGCCATTGCCCCTACCACTCCGCCATCTGTATTCAACTCCACCAGGATAATCAAATATGGATAAAGTGAGGAAAGCAATTTATTTCTGAATGAATATTGAAATTGAGAATCTGTGGATGATGAATACTTGAGAATTTTCCCCTTTCCTGCTTGTGGCTCAATGGTTTACGTGCCTCCTCTTCATTCCCTTGGTGCACTCCCCCTGTACGTTTCTGAAATCTTTTGAGGCTGTATGCTAGCCCCCCTGACTAGAATGACACCTTTCTTGGGATTTCCCTTTCTTTAGTGACATCAATCTCTTGTGACAGTCCCAGGCCAGTGCCAATTGCTTCTCAACTTGTAATGCTAATGCAACCTCTTCTGCCAGAATGTCCTGTACCTTTGCTGCCACTAAAGCTGCAGCAAATCTGCCTGCAACCACTGATGGAGCATAGACAAAGATTGGGAATCTGCTACCTGGGCAGCCTTCACCAACAGGCGGTAAATCTGCGCATATTCTTCCATTTTAACTGCGCATCTAGCTAACCGCCAGGAGTGCTAACCATGCCTCATCCTTTTCCTAATCCAGACATGCCACATGGTTGACCAACTCCATGCACCCCTCCATTAAATTTGGCAAATGCCGTGTACCTTGATCAGATCCTGCAACGATCCTTCCAATTATGAAGGTAATGCATCCATCATCTGGGTTAGTTAGTGAGAAAGGGATTTATCTCCTGTTCCTGTGCAATATGCACCTGGAAGAAGATTGTAATCTCTTGGTGAATTTTGTCCAGTGCCTTCATGGACAATGTCACATGACTGTTAGGTGATTTAGCTTTTACCAGGTGTAAAAAATTTAGAGGTTCCGGTTATTATTGGCAAGCAACCCCAATAAACTTATTACTGCACAGGTTCAGTTCTTGTACACTTTGTCCGCGTTGTATAGAATATGATATTATCAGTTGATAATAGTATGATGGCTATTATCCATAGTTGAGTGGAGTTCTTAGATCTCAGCCCAACTCTCAGTCATTATTCCCGCTTAAAGTACTTGAGATGTCTTGATATAGGTATTCGTTCTCTCGTTCTGTCCAACCCAATCTTCTCTGAGATTCCCTGGTGACAGTCTCTTCAGTCCAACACACAGTCAGCAGCAATCCTCAATTGTTTCTCCTTCTTCTCTAGATCCCTGATCAGAGCTTTACTCTTTTCCCAAAAGAGTCTCTCAATTATCGCACACAGCAATAATATCCTTGATAAGAATAGAACAATTGAAAGCTGATAAAGTTTACTACTTAAAAGATATACTGGATGAAAACTATATAGCTATATAACTTATTTATACTTGTGTTTTTTATTATAAGTGAATTCTAGGGAATTTATAGTGGGGATTCGGTTGTCTAACCCTCAGTTGACACCTCTTCAACTGAAACGGCAGCTGTTGCCATTGAATCACCCATCCTCGTCTCAGCAGCAATGGTCAACCCATCCTGGCTAGGATTTCATCATTGGACATTCTTAAGACCTAAAACGTAAAGAGTCAGAAACTTGTCCCTAGCATTTTCCTTTAAATCCCAGCAAACCAAACATATTTGGCAAGCGACCTGCTTAGGTGATGGGACTTATTAGCCATTAAGGCAGGTCATGCACCAACTGATCAATTTGCTAGTTGCAGGCAGCATCACTCGCCTTGCAACTTACTCCTTAAATTCCCAATTAGTCAGTGATGAAACCTTACCAATCCCAATAAGTACACCTGATAGTTAATCACTATCAGATGCCCCTATTTCGTTGGCAACTCCACACAAAAAGATCTTAAGCATTCATCTGGATTGATCCCCAATGGATACAACTAGACAATTATGTTAAAATCTCCACACATAGTTACTCCAAAATTAGGTTCCACCAATTTCCAATTCACCTCACATTAAGGAATTATCCCTTAGCGATTCCTGGTAATCTAGCATGCTGGGAATATAGGAAAAAATCTCAACACATCTCCCCTCTTGCCTAGATTTCCAGCGAGAAAAGGACCGGGCATGAGAACACCACTTCAGACACTCAGTTGAATACTTCATTGACTCAAGAAGAGTATGATCATCAATACTCAATGCCGCTTGGGATGACCTTCAGCATGCAGCTCTCTTCCTCCTAGCTACCACCTACTCAAAGCTGTACCCACGATCTACTGTCTTCTGGGCTGATCAATTTACTCATGATGATATTAGTCCCAGGATCTGGTTTTCCCCCATCAGGGCATATGACCCACTGTCATATTCAGGATTCTTGGTCCGGCGTCCTCAATTTCCTGATTTTCTCCTCATCCTAGACAGGAGACTCTTGCCATCAATGTTTGTTTTATGGCTCAATTAAGAATACTTATTTATGTTTGTCCTTGTTATTTCTCTCATAACCTCTTGGCTCAAGTAATTCTTAATTCTTCTTTTGGAGAGCTCATCCCATAAATTTTGAGAATAATTTTTCCAAAAATGGAGCTTAATGGATTGTAGAGTGCATAATGTTGACTTCCATATAAGTCCGACATCCCCCTCTCATCCAGCTCATATGTCCAATTCCAGGTTGTGGTATCAACAGATTATAAACAGTTTGTCTGATCAAGATCTTTGGCTCTTCCAGAGGAAGAGTCAGGATGTGTGACGGAACCTCTTCTATGGTCCTTCCAGGTCTTGTACGCCTAGTCTGGCACTAGCGGCTAGTCCTTCCATCAAATTACCAGAAACAGTAACCAATCCCTCCAAAACCAGGCTTGCAATCATTTTTAACAACTCTCAGCTGATTCTTCCTCTGTTGTCAATTCTAGAGTTGGATTTTGAAACTCTCCTGGATTTGGCTCCTTTTGCAGATGCACTGACCATCATCATGGATGCTCCTAAAATTATGCCTTTCAAGCTTAATTTATCTTTTCTTGCCAAGTCAGACTTGCTTCCTGAGTTCCTCTTCTGACTTAGACAATACTACAAACCAGCTGTCTTGGCTACCAAGCTCACCATCAGTAACAGTATTCATTTTGAGCTCCCCTACGCCAATTTATGGGCCCAAGTCACTGAGGCTTTATCTTTAGCACTGAATCCCTCTGATCTTGAGAACATCCTAGATTGGGATATCGCCGCTTATGCTCTTCACTTTTTCAGCCAAGTTCTTCAAAGTTGGTCTACGAAGCTTTCAGCCTCTCCTGAGTTTCACCATTCCTTCAGCTTCAAATTCTGAGAATCCCATAGTCATCAATTTCAGGATGCCATTCACTCCCTGCACAACCATCTCATCTCCAGCACTTCCCATTGGTATCTTCCACTGATGTCTTTAGTAGGGGGCATGATTTGGCAACCCCCATCAAGCATCCCTTATTTGCTGCCAGCCCATATGTCCGGTGTTCTTGATGAAGCCCATCATCAGGCGCTTAAGACTAATCTTCCAGCTTCAGTACAATATTGGGGTTACTCAGGGTTATTTGCTGACTGCCTCTTTCTATACTGTTGCTTTCCTCCCCACTCTGTGATTTTGCAATTGGTTTCTTCTGACATTTCAATTTCCCTTCCCCTAGTCACCTTCTCGCAGGGATCCATGCCCATTTAAAAAACTTGGTTTTGTGTAGTTCTAGCACTCACTAACGTCTGATCTCACATCGATTTTGATGGGCTATTCATTCCTACTGCAATCCATCCTCCCTCCCCCAAGAGGCGACATAGGTGGAATCATCCCCATATCGAGGATAATCAATAAAAATAAACATTATAAAAGTAGATTGGTTTTTTCTATGCAGATTATAATATATTTTTTCCAATATATTTTATCAATTTTCTATGCTTCCCCTCTTTTTCCATGGGACTTAACCTTGTTTTGGTTCAGCGGTCCATCTTTCTTTAATTTTTCCCCCAAAATGGGTCCTTTGTACTTAAACCTACCAGTTTTCTATGTTTCAGAGGTTCTTTTTTGGACTTTACTTATAGATTGGTTCAGAGGTCCTTTTTTTGGACTTGACCTAATCATCAGGACATGATCAACTTAATGGTTCATCAGACCTTTGGAAACTCTTTTATCTTTTCCTTGATCTATCACTTCAGATACTTAGAATGGACTTGATTTGCAACCCTTCCATACAAGAGATTCTTGAAGGAGTAGGCATCATTCGCCATCTTGACAATAATCTCAAATGGACCCAACCACAACACATCTAGTTTGTTTCTTATTCCAAAACCATGTGTATCATAATAGACAATTCTTTCGTCTATTTGATATTCTGCTAAGGCCAGTTGGTTCTTATTGTCCGTAAATTTTGCTTGTATCCTTTTCTTCAATGTAGTAATGAATGCGTGTGATTGCGTCTTGATCAGAACATTCATCAGTCAGTTCAAGTACTGTTCAGCACTCATCCCCAATGTTAGTTCCACCACTAAATATAAAATTGGTGGAAACGCTGTCTTCCTCCCATATAGCAACTCAAACGGCATTTTTCCCACTGCTGTATGATGAATGATATTGTAGGCAAACATCACCAAACTCAGGTACATTCCCCATGCAGAAGTTCTTCCTACGACCAGCTTTCTCAGTTTCATAGCCAGCATTTTATTCAATTGTTCTACCAGTCCGTTTTTCTCTGTCTGGTAGGGTACAAACATGACTCCTCTGATCCCCAATATCTCATTCAGTCACAGGATCACATGAGATGTGAAGTTTGTCCCATTATTGCTAATCAGGACCTGCGGACATCCATGTCAATATACTACTTGATCTAGAAGGAACTTCTCGGTGCTGGTAGCATCTACTTTTGCCAGGGCTTTTATCTTGACCCATCTTGTCAGATGGTCAATAGCAACTCTTATGTATTGACTCCCCCAGTACTCATTGTCAGCGGTCCCATCATGTCGATGGACACCATATGCCAGGCAAATCCAGGGCAGATCAGTTGGTATTTAGTTGTATTCTTATGTGGCTTGTGCAGCTGGCACTCCACACTTAACAAGCTAGATAGTCGGTGAGATCATAGTTGATTGACTCCCACTAGTAGTACTGGCGAATATGATTGATCATTTTTCTCAGGCCCCATGCCCAACAACCTTATGAGTGGCTTGAACAATAGCTGCTCTTTCTGACAGCTTTGGAAATAATAAACGCTTCCCATTAATCGTCTTAAACACTTGTCCATCCATGGTCTCAGTGTTTTCATCACTTTTTGAAGCGCACCTTAGATTTCTTGGGGCTCGTTTCCAATTTCTCCGTTGACCATTCTCTGGAATAGCTCATCCACCTGCAGGTATACCATCTGGACCATCGGTAACCACAATAAGCCATCCACATTCTGGTGAGAAGCCCCCACTTGGTGGACAATCTCATAATCATAAGCCTGTAGCTTAAGTGCCCATCGGGCCAGTTGTCCTTCTGGTTCTCTCAAATTGTGGAGCCAACGCAATGAGGAGTGGTCCGTCACCACTTTAAAGTGCATTCCATGGATATACACCAGAAACTGCTTACAGGCGTAAATGACCACAAGGCATTCACACCCAGTTAAGGTGTAGTTCCTCTCCGTAGAAGAGAGTGTCCAACTCACATATGCCACCAGATGTTCATCCCCAAGTTCATCTATTTGACATAGTATGGCACTGAGTACCATTTATGAAGCATCAGTTTGAATATAAACTCTCAATCAAAATTGAGATATTTCAAAATTGGAGATTCTTTTAGGTACCAGCGTAGCTCATCAAAGGATTCCTGTGCTTCTTCATTCCATAAAAATCCTTTTTTTGGATCCTTCAACAGATGGAATAAGGGCTCAGCTATTTGGATGAAGTCCCAAAATATTTTTCTGATAAATTGATGCTCTCAGCAACTCATGCTGGCAATCTTATTTTATCCTGATTGGCAGATTTTCCCCAGTATCAACCTTGTGAATCACATCTCTCATGCATCCCAAATTGTGGTCATTTTATGGGTGAATACTCCCCAATACTTTTCAACCAATTTGATCACCTCCTCTTGCTGGCCTTCCATCAGATCAGCGAGTTGCTCTTGATCAACCAATATGTTGATACTCTCAGTTACCCCGGCCAATAATTCCATCTCATTGGGGATGGAATTTCCTCAGCTCAGCTGTCAGGATTTCTCATCGCTTAGATTTAAAACTCCTAGACCATAAAATTGATATTTTAATATTTTTTATTTTAATTTTTTTTTGTATTTTTCTTTTGCAATGGGACTTGCAACTCCCAAAAAGGTTCAGAGGTCCTTCTTTCTCCCCTTCATCCAAACTGGGTCCTAGGTAACTCTGACTACCAGTTATCATGGTTCAAAATCTTATCCTCTTAAGATTTAATCAACCATTTGGTAGAGTGGTCCTCTTCTAGGACTTGACCAAAATCTCATGACATAACCATTTAATGGTTCAGAGGTGCGCTGGGAACATTGCAACTATTTTCTCTTAGGCTCATTACTTCCAATTAGTATTGACCTTCTTCACTATATGACCATCAGCGCAGTCTCTTCATGTATAGGCTACACTTGCCAACTCTGGCAATACTTAGGCCTTTGATCCTGTCTGGTTAATCGTCCAACAGGTCCTAATTTCATCTCATAATTCAGCAACGGATGCTTGGATCCTTGTATCTCATTAGCTAACAGTTCCATCCGATTGTTTAGATTGTTTTTCTCCCAAAAACGATTTTTGACCTTCATGGCCATCCTTAATTACACAGGTCATTCTGGCCTCATTAGCTTCATCCAAATTTCCTGAATTGTTGAACTCATCTCCAGCAACTTCTGATAATTGGTTGAGTGTTATAAAACAAAAAAATTTTCTCCACTATCTTGGATCAAACGTTTCCTGTTTTGCCTTCTAATCTTCATTGGTATAGCAATCCAATTTTCCTGATTTATTGCTTTCTATTTCATCCAATGCCTCATCTAAACACTCAATCCTCAGGACTATTTAAAGCGGACCCAATTTCAACCTGAGTTGATCCTGCTGTTCCTTAGGACTAAATATGCAGACCCAATTTCAACCTGAGTTGGCCCTGCTGTTACTCTTCATCTCAAGAAGATGTCTGGTGAAACAGGTTTTCTTGCAGCACTAGATAGTTCCATATCTAGGCTGCAAGTCCTTTTCCCTGAAATTGAGCATTCTCAATTTCCTTCACTTTGAGCTCCACTTTTGAGCTGGGTGAACGACAATGAACGTGGTCCACTTCACATTCTATCTATATTAATGTTACTTTCTTTATTAACATAATTCCAGAATTAGAAATATCTTCATATGACATCCTTCTAAGTTATTATACTCAAATACACCCCTGTAGTGAGCACCAAATTTTAAAAATTTATGGACACCGGTTATTATTTGAAAGCAACCTTAATAAACTTATTACTGCACAGGTTCAGTTCTTGTACACTTCGTCCTCATTGTATAGCATATGATATTATCAGTTGATAATAGTATGACGATATTATCCATAGTTGAGTGGAATTCTTAGATCTCAGCCCAATGCTTGGCCATTATTCGGCTTAAGATACTTGAGATGTCTTGATATAGGGATTCGTTCTCTCATTCTGTCCAACCCAATCTTCTCTGAGATTCCCTGGTGACAGTCTCTTCAGTCCAACACACAGTCAGCAGCAATCCCCAATTGTTTCTCCTTCTTCTCTAGATCCCTGATCAGATCTTTACTCTTTTCCCAAAGGAGTCTCCCAATTATCGCACACAGCAATAATATCCTTGAGAAGTATAGAACAATTGAAAGCTGATAACCAGTTTACTCTTAAACTATATACCAGATGAAAAACTATAGAACTTTAAATCTGTAGTACTATCTAACTGTTTTTCTATCTATCTGTTTTCTATTATGAGTGAATTCTAGGGAATTTATAGTGGGGATTCGGTTGTCTAACCCTCAGTTGACACCTCTTCAACTGAAACGGCAGCTGTTGCCATTGAATCACCCATCCTCGTCTCAGCAGCAATGGTCAACCCATCCTAGCTAGGATTCCATCATTGGACATTCTTAAGACCTAAAACGTAAAGAGTCAGAAACTTGTCCCTAGCATTTTCCTTTCAATCCCAGCAAACCAAACATATTTGGCAAGCAACCTGCTTAATTGATGGGACTTATTAGCCTTTAAGGCAGGTCATGCACCAACTGATCAATTTGCTAGTTGCAGGCAGCATCACTTACCTCGCAACTTGCTACTTACATTCCCAATCAGTTGGTGATGAAACCTAACTGATCCCAATTGGTACACCTGATAGTTAATCACTATCAGACGCCCCTATTTCGTTGGCAACTTCACCTGACAAGATCTTAAGCATTTTCTTGGATCAATCCCTAATGGATACGATCAGACAAAAATCCTAAAATCCCCCAAACATAGTTACTCTGAAATTAGGGTCCACCAATTTCCAATTCACCTCGCATTAGGGAATTATCCCCTAGCGATTACTGGTAATCTAGCAGGCTGGGAATATGGGCAAAAATCCCAACACTAGGACTTCCACAAATTGTTGGGTTGCCACTCCCTATAATTGCCCCACCTCATGCAACAGAAATTCCAACAAGACCCCACCATAACTTTGGTCAGAAAATTTGTCCCACTACTCTCTGCTAGAGAACTCCTCCTCCTCCTGGGTCCCCACAAAATTAAGAGGAATGTATTGATATTTGTTTTATATAACAGGCAGGTTCTTGCCAATATGTATGAGGAGTTGAAATGTGTGAGCTGTCAGTGACCATATGACTGATAACCTGGCGAAATCTAACCCTGAACCTGCATGTCATTCCTAGATGTTGCAATGTATTCCTAGACTACAGTTATGGCAATACTGCATTCAAGCAGCAGCATCTGACTCCACAATAGTACTAAGATGAGGCTAACGCCTGGGACAGCTTGTTTGTCAAATTCATCTTTTCCAGTTCAACTTTAAACGATTCTAATTAAACTTTATAAATAATTCTGAATCTAGCAAATATTTGATTGATTTTGATAATTTTCTTAAAAAAATCAAACTGATTTAGCAGTAATCATTTTCTCTTTTTATAGCAATGAAAAGCCCACTTGACTAGGCCCATTAACCCAGGCTTTTGAGTGACAACCAGATCATCATAAAAAAAGCTTCTTATTCTAGTAAATCATGATTTGGAGAATTTAGAAAATCAGTTGTGCATTACACTAGAACAGCCCTCATTTCCAATTTCCTGAATTCATACATATAACCCCAATCCTGATTCATTCCTCCTTTGTTACAGAATCTTCCAAATCACCCTTCAAATTTGCAGCAAAATCTGAGATTTCATAGTAGGTTGATATGTGGACCAGGCTGAGCCTGATCTGTCACAGCCATACTCAATTGTATGTCAGGACAATATGAATTTTTATAACCATTTTAACACTGATTAAATCCCTTAGCATAAACATTAAAGGTCTACCTGGCCCTTCAGAGGGCACCTGTACTCAACAAGCAGAATTGGCTTAGCTGGTTAACCACTCTAGGTGTATGAGACTGTAACTAGATCTTTCTAAGCTATTGCATAGAGTTTAATCTCAATATGGACACCACTCATGTTAATCTAAATCTTAAAACACATTTAATCTTCCATAAACTTACTAACTAGTTTTTAATATAAACAAATCTATAAGAATATATAAAAAACTGATAATCAAAAATAGTACTAAACTATAAATTTTAAATTTAATTAAAGTTCTTATAAGAATTTATAAATAAAGAGGATACCCAATAAGATATATATAAAATAATAAAGATAATCTCATTTAATTGGATATGTTCAGTAAATTAGATAAATGTTTGTTATAATTTATTTAACACTTTTAGTTATTTTTAAATTCTTAAAATTTATTCAGGGAAGGCTGACCAGGGGATGGACACTTCTAATAAGTCAATTGAACATAAACTTCAGCGAGAGGATGGCACCCCAGAGAAGCAAAAGCTATCTCCTGTTGCCAGCATGAACGCCAAGAGAATGGGAGGGGGTAACCTGTTCAGGGGCAGGCGCCACTATTGAGCACGTATGTATGAAAGGGTCTGAAACTATGAACCAAACTGGGAACCAGGATGAGACCAACTGGCGGTGACGTGGTGGGAGGTACCCAAACATCCACGCTTGAAAGTGGTCTACTAAGTGTGATTGGAACTGGCGTACAGCTTCTTAGAGGGTGGGAGTGGATCCTGAGATAGCATCTAAGACAATCATGTGTAAAGTCCACATATCGATTGTGACTACCAAGGTATGGAGGGAGGGCAGAAGAGGGGAAGCCATGGGTAAAGCAAACATGTCCTTAGACAGGCTGAAGGGCTGTGCCTGATCCTGGCGAAACAGACGTTGCACCTCACACCATATCGCTTTAGATGGAGGGCACTCTTCCAGGCGGTGAACCAGCGTTTCGTACTGGCCACACATGACACAGGATGAGTGCAAAGCGTTAGAGCGTTTGTCAGTACAGTATACCCATCTCAAGCAGCACCACACATGGGAACAAATATGCAGTTGCAGAAGAGGGTGGTGGGCGTAATTCCAAATGGCTTACTGGGTATCTAGGGGGTAGGGGATGTCCATCATGTCCAGGTAGTCCACCCTGGCCATGGTAGGGGGTTGCATGGGTATCACTCCGTTCAAAATGGGGAGACCCTGTACCTCCTGGGTGAACTGAGGCAAGGAACTCCCCCTCTGGGCGGTGTGCCCACAGATGCAAATTCTCCACTCAGTGCTCCTCATGGAGAGGAGAATTATCTTGAAGTGGGACGACATCCCATGTGGGCCCGCAGCAGAAGGATGTGAGGCAAGGTACTTTAACAGAGAGTGGGGATGGGAAGGATTGGTGAGGCCCATGGTGCAGGAGAAGTTTGAGCAGGCCGCGCAAGTCCAGTGCTGGGCTGAGATTGTAGGGTTAGTAACGGCAGAGATCCAGGTGCTAAGGATTTTGGCAGCATGGGCCTCAAAGTTGAGCAGGCCCATACCACCACTATGGCGAGGGCCAAACATGACATCCAGGCGCACCGGTGGTGGGCAGCCTATCCAAAGCCACCCTTGCAGAAGGACGTATAGTGACTTGAAGAAACATGGTGAAAAAGCGATGGCGTGGGCCTCAAACCAAAAGTTAGAGAGGAGAATAGAGTTGGCAAGTACCACCCTGCCTGTAAGGGAGGTCTGACGGTCTCTGAGGGAAGCTATGCGTTTTGTAACGTTGTCTAGGATATGGTTTTCATCACTGTTGAGGCGTACCCTCCTGCCTCCAGCCACACCCCTCAAATGGAGGACAGGGCCAATGGTGGGGCTTGGCACAAAGGGTAGCACAAGTGGGGTGGAGTGGGGTGGGCAGGGCAAGCGACCCCGTGCACTAGTTGGCAAGACAGGTAGGAAACAGGGCGCTGGGGCCCAGCGGGCTTGATACCAACCAAGGAGAACAATTTTGGTTTTGGAGGCGTTGAGTGCTGCATTACTTAACCTGGAGTAAACCTGGTTAGTATCTTCAAGCGCGCGTGCATCATGATTGTTAGAGACCCCAACCACACAGTCATCAGCAAATGCCAACATCTTGACAGGGGCTTGGCCTTGCACAAGGACCCCAGTAAGGCGGGCATTCACATTCTGAAGAAGTGGGTCAAGGCTGAAGTAATACAAGAGTGGGCTAAGAGGGTCCCCTTGGTGCAGTCGCCTTTGAGGGCGGACTACATCCGTGAGGAAGCCAGGGCCACGCACGGCCATTGTGACGGATTCTGTTAGCAACATCACTCAATTAATTAAGCGGAGGGGGAGGCGGAAATTGTGGAGGCAGGCTCTGAGGTATTCCCAGTTTACTTTATCATAGGCCTTCTGTTGCTCTAAAAACATAAGTGCTCCAGAAGCCGTGGATTGACAGACGTTGGCTATGGTGTGTATATTGTCCCAAATCGACCTTTTGGGAATGAAACTGAATTGCTCAGAGGAAATGAGGGCAGAAAAGAGACCTCTAGATGGTTAGCCATGAATTTAGTAAAAAACTTGTATGTCTGTGTTAGTTAGTAAAATGGGGCGCAAGTTGGCCAAGTCCAGCTTATCCATTTTTTAAACAATGTAATCGTAAAGGCCTCTTGCCCTCCAGGCAGGAGGCGCGTTTCCAAAAGGCATTGGTTCAGAGAGGCAAGCAGCAAGGAGGAAAATTTTTTAAAATACTTCTTATAGAACATATAAGGGATGCCATCTGGGCCTGAGCATTTTCAATATGGTGCACCATGAACGGCGGACCAGAGTTCATCCCAAGTAATAAAATTTATCAACTACAGGAATCGGGAAATGGTGCAGATGTGTGCACTTTTGAGAAATTTTTCCATTTTGGCTGGTGGAAATTTGATTGGATCAATACAATTTAGAGTAGCTATTTTGTATTTTGATTGACACTTCAGCTGGCGTATCTGTGACAGAGTGGTCTGGCCTTTGCACCTGTGTGAAAGCCAAGCTCTGGCGTGTTGCAAAAGATTTTAAAAAAAGTAAGCAGAGCATGTATCACCCGCTGTAATATGCTTTGCTTTATACTGAACACAGACCCGATGCTTGTGTTGTCTCACCAGTGCATTGAGGCGGGTGGAAACTTCCACCCACTTGTGACCCCAAGCTGGGCTGTAGCCTGCAGCAGGGATGTTAGAGTCCAGGTGGTCCAACTCTGCCAGTGTGCGCAATATGACTGCCGAGGCAGCCTGTGAGTGGCAGGAGGAGAGGTAGTGAGCCTGGCAGATTGCGCTCGCCTAAAAGGTTGACCAGATGGAAATTGGATCTACACATAATGGTGCTACAAACTCTGGAGCCAAGGTCATGGATTCCACCCATGAGGAAAATCTTGGCAACACAACTTTGGCAAGGTGAAGTTTGCACCATTTCAGTGCCTGGGCTGCTGGGTTGGATAAACGGAAGGAAATCAATACCATCCTGTGGTCAGAGAAATTGATTTTGTTGTGGTGAAGTGGGAAATCTAGGTTAGAAATTTCAACGGCATGAGAATAAGGTCGATGTGGGACATGGACCTAAGCTGGCCGTTGTGTACTTGGGGGCACGACATGTTAGAGAGTAATGGGGCATAGCACAGAAAAGTATTGAACAACCCTAGGGTGGCTTTGAGAATGCAAAATTCAATGTGCCCCTGTGGGGGTGTAGGCGATGAGGGCCAGCAGTCTGTGGATGGGCTCATCCAGCAGTTCATGTCACCAACAATGAATGGGTCAGGGGGTGGCAGAAGGGAACAGACTGCTGAGAAAAATTCCCAACGTTTTCGCGCACAGGTTGAGGTGTAAATGTTAACAACCACATGCACTTCATTGTCCCACAAAAAGAGATATAAGGACGCAGCTGTTTAGGTATATATTAGAAGAAATAAATTTAAAACTACTGTTCACAAGAACTAGCACCCCACAGTGCATAGACCAGAAGGATAGGGAGGGGAGGAGCATGGTTTGACATGCTTCCTCAGTACCACGTGGATAGTGGGTTTCCTGAATGGCCAGGATGTCCATGGGTAAATTATTTTGTAAAAAACTCAGTTTCCTAGCCTGTGATGGCGAGGCCTTGAGTCCAGCGATGTTCAACGTCCCTAAAGTAAAGGCTCCCCACATTGCACCTTAGGTGCGAGGGGAAGGGCACCTATGCCCTTCACCTTCTCTTTTTCAATACATCGCTGCTCTGCAGCATGGGTGTTCTGTGATATGGAGTAATTGTCAGAGTGGGAAGCCTTGGCATGGGGTTCACATTTTCTTTTGCCTTCGCTTTTTTCCCTGCTGTGGGCCAAGATTTTTGCAGTTTGTGAATTTGTGGTGCACCATCGCTTGGAGGTGGAATTTCAGCAGGATTGCTGGTGAGCAGCTCGGTCCCAATTGATTCTTGGGCACATTGGTCAGGTGAAACCAATTTATCCATCAGGATTTCAGCTTGGGTGGCCCAATCAGCTTGGGCTTCACAATCTTATTGGTTGCAGGACTCGTGAGCTGCTTCCACTGCAAATGTCTCGATGTCCTCCTGAATTTGGGCTGGCAGGATAGCAGAAGTGGCTTTGGCCGCCTTCTTAGCCACCACCTTGCGGGCCTGTATATCCTTCTTCTGCTCTTGTGGGGACATTTGTTTTTACTAGTATGTAGCAGCCTTGCGCTCCCCATGGGAAGGCTGCATCAGTGTCTAGTGCCAGTTCATAGTGGGCTTCTGCACCACAAATTACATTGAGAGAAAATTTAATTTTTAGGAATTCCCTCCTTGGCAGGGCAGGTATGGGCCTTGTGGCCAAAAGTGTGACAGAACGTGTAGATGGGGGGCGCACTATCCACGGTGACCCTAAATGGATGGGTGTTTTGCCCATCAATTTTCAACATAAGTGGTGTGGGATTTGGGTCAAATCCTCCGCTATCCCCACGGTGGGGCGAGAACAGCAATCGCTTTGCCTGTGCACAGGTTTGGCCTTAGCATAAAGCGCTGCATTTTGAGGGATTGTATTTCGGCGTATATGGCGAGCCCAGCCTTCAAGTGGTGCTCGAGCATGGTGCACTTGACTGTTGTGGGTAGGAAGTTTAAAGTCACAAAAGATTTGGTTTGATTTAGTCCAGCGGGTGCGCTTCATTTTGACTACCCTTTGACTTTCTGGGAGGTCTACAACTATGCACAGTTTGTGGCTTCATCCGCCACTTCCTTATTTTCAAAGCCAAGATCCAGCCAACCGCGTGGCATGGAGTGGGGTGTGACATACACCACGTCTGGGAAATGTGTGTGTACATCTCCAAAAACATCTCCCAAAGCGCCGTTTGCTGAATATCCAGGAAAAAACGCACCCCGTGTTCCACTGATGATAGTGGTTGGGAATGCAGCATATTGATGAACTGGTTGCAGCGCACTTGCCAGGCCAAAATTTCTGGAGAAATGGTAACCACCAGTTTTTTATTACTAAGTTTGTCTATTCCGCTGGACTCTCTGGGGCGTTTACAAAATTTGGTTGATGTGGGGCCAACACTTGTGCCCTTAACTTTACTCGGCCAACTGCTCCCTGAAATTGGGCACCAACTAATCTACTCAATGAGATTATCAAACTTTACCTAGACTTGTAATGATTTATCGCAAAAGTGTTTTCAAGAAGAGAGAAAAGTTTACTTTTAATTATTTTATTAGACCAACTTATAAGTTATCTGGATCCATTTAACTGTATTGTAATTATATATGGGTCAATTAGAACTGTTGTCAAGAGGGTGTCTGTAACTCTCTTGTTCCCAGAGAGGTGTTGAAAATCTCCACCACACAACCAGGGAACAACCCATCGACAATAGGGGAAACATGGCACCGTGGAGGAGGCTAATATCCAAGGGCTTCAGGGAGAAGGTATACAGAACTAACTAAATTTAGAAATAAGCTAAAATTGCTAAAACCTGGTTGGACCTCTAGTGATGTCCATCGCCAGGTAGAGATCTGGGTCCTGGCTCTTTGGGCCTTCAATAAGCAGAGGTCCAGGGTCCATTAGAGGTGCAATGGGATCAGGGGGTAAATGGGATAGAATGTAATGATCTAAGTTATTTGAGACCTCCTCCAGGAGGTTGGCAAAGGGGTCAAACAATATACTCATATTAAATAAAATTAACGGGGACTTTTGTATACCAAGTCAACCACCAAAGAAGGTTAATTTTAAAAGATCATTATTAAACAATTGGGGGATCATCATCCATTGGTTGAGGCGCTGCGCCCAATCTAACAAATAAATGCAACTACCCAACTATTTTTCATACTTCAACTCAGGTGAGTTCACACTTAATTGATTGACTGAAGTTGACTTTACTCAGATTTAGCATATTATAAATCAAATGGGGCTCAAAGCCCCTTTCACAAATTAAACATAAGTTCCGTCATAATTTTAATATAGCTGGTGCATTTTAGTGCCATGGATGTAAATTCATCTGACCATCACGCGCACCCCAAGAGCCAACTTGGCATATCTTGCATTTACCAGCGTTAATCCAGGGTGTACCTCAGGCAAGGCAGGACTGCCAACTTTGTCCTATTGGCCTCATTATTCTCAGACTTATTTATACAATCTGTCCCCTCATTGATGTCATTTTCCATGACACTTGGTAAGAGTTATCCGCTTAGAACGAAAGTCAACACTTCAATTTAACATTGTAGAATTCCTGTAATCCCTGTGGGAAACCCCTCCACTTGGACCTTAACAAACACCTATTTAGATCAAAAAGGGTTCTAAACTCTAATATACTCCACTAGCCCAAAAGGATGACCTCTCCCAAGTATTAGAGGAGCGTGGATCAAAGCTTTCACCCTTAGGGATCTTTCCCTTTTTACCTACTCTCTCTACTTCTACTTTACATAAATAAAACTGGGGAATTTTCAGAGAGGTAACCCAGCCCAGGGGCACCTTATCAAACCAGCGCTTTAATAAATCAACAACTCTTTCACCACAATAAAAGATCAACCATTTCCAAATTTATGCAAATTAGGTCAAGCCCAGATGGATCTTACTTATTAAATTAAAATTTACTACCTCAATCACCTAAAAATAATTTGGAACCACCTAAAAAATTTCAATGCAATAAAAGTTATATGAGACACTGACCATCCTGATTTAAACACATCCTCAAAATTTAAGAAGGGCTCAAATGAATGGTACTCTAAAATATTTTAAAGTTGAGACATTATTTAAACACCCCAACCTTCAAAATCTTCCTGGACGCATCACTTTCTGACCTGAAGAATCAAATGATGTAAATTCTTTAATATGAACAAGCCCTTGATAATAATTCAGCAGCTTAGGCGAATAAACTAATGATAGTCTGCTTAGTATAACTTGGCTCATCACTGTCACCTTTTATAGTACCCTATACATTCAGAATACGGTGGCCCTCATAGAAATTGTTATTAAATTAATTTATGGTATATTTTATAATTGAAAACCTTAGTTACCAAAGCTGTTTATCTATTGTTTTATGTTAATACCACCACAGCAAATATGTATCTTAATTAGAAAACTGAGAGATTAATGCTTTCCTATTGATAACAACGTCCACAATCTTGGTACATGATCCTATAATTTGATACATCATTACCATAATGATAAAATGCCAAAATAACCCTTTGATTCAATTTCTAACGCCTAAATCATACTAAGACTAAGCACATCATCAATACCACCAAAGAAATGTGATCATAGATCCCTGAGTTATTGTCGCCCTCTACATCTCTCTCACTCCTAAGGAGTTGCCCATAAATGACATGTGGTTACCCCATGAAGCCCTTTATCTTGTTATGAGGGCCTTTGTACATTATAGAACCATATTTCATCAAAAACTCTAAGATTCCTGTTTCAACATTATAAAAAAGTTTAAGCCTTGGATTTCTGTGTCATCAACTGGGTCCTATCGCATCCATACTGATTTACCAGTCTTATTACAACTAGTAACATTTCATACATAATGAAGAAACCATTAACTCTTTATTTCTGCCCTCCTGACTGAAAATGGAGATGCAACTGATTATCTAACTACAAAGAAGTTACATACTCTTATCAAATTGGCTTTCTCCTTATGATCCTTTCTCTCTATATCAAAGACCTTTTATCAGGCACTTGTAGCATGAGAAACCACCCTCAAACAGCTCCAAAAAACTTTCATTATGATATCAAATATTGTGATTGTCCCTCCTGTTCCCTCCAATAAGGTAGCTAAACAAGTGCTTAATGCCTTAGCAGAACTACAAGTCTTGTTCGCATCAGTTAGATCCTATTCACAACCTGCCACTGTTGCATAAGGCAGTGTGGCTCTCTCAGATGATCTTGCAGATACCCATCATTGAGTCCATTGTGTCCTTCACTCAGTCACTAAGGCAGGGAATACCACTCCCTTTCTCACCCTTGTCACTTCAGCTGTACATGCTTAAGAATTAAGACCTGCATGCTTTCTACACCTTTTCACCTTAGGATCCAGTTTGATAGACTTATGCTCACTTATTGAGACTATCATGAGGTTGGCACACCCATTAGTCCTGACCCTAGACATCTCTATCTCTGCCTTTGTTGCTGCTTTAGACCTGTTCATGGCAAACCACCCATTCTAGGATCCTCTGCCCAATCCTTAGAATCTGCTTTCTAACTGGCATAATCTATTAGATCCACACCACGCCAGGTCACAAGTCTTCTGCTTTAGCAATTAAATATCCCCTGTCCACCATCCCTTTATCTATAAACTCAACACAAGTGAAGGACCCCCCAAACACCTAGGCTACCAGAGTTTCACAAGTCTTTACTCAGTATCACAATGATAACTTCAGTGGAAGCCATTGATTCTCAAACTCATTCGGTATCAATTGGTGGATTTTAATTGAGCTTCAAATGTACCTCACAGCTTGAGGATTTAGTTGTGTCTTTGGACCCCAATTACCCAACACTATCTCCAGAGCAGATGAGTTTGGTGGAGGTCTTCAATCAGGATGTTCCGCCCATCATATGTATCAAGAAACCCGCTGTTGCAGTAAACTTGATGTTCCCCAGAATGCCCTCTTTTTGACCTCAGCATTTTGACAAGATTGGGCTTACACCCTTGTTTCTGTTACCTTACAATATGCTTCCACAAAGTGGGAGCAAAAGCAATCTTTGATATAGGTGCTTCTGGCAATTATATGGACCTTACAGATGCCTAGTTTTATCTTTATTTGTAATTTGGCCTTCTGGTGTTAGGCGCATCCACTTCTCCAATGAAGTATCATGCCGTGTGATTATATGTCCAGTTATATCTATAAAGACTTATTTTGTGATCAGTTTTCAGCTATCCAATACCCATTGCATCCTGTCATCATAAAAGTGGGTTTGTGGTGGTATCAACATTTTTATTGTCATGCCTTGTGATATAATTGTGAGCACAGATTGCGTATACAAGCAGAAAGTTATCAAGGCAAAGGGATCAACTTTCTGCTTTCTCTTATCTTAAACCCTAGAACAACGTTAAGTTAGGGTCAAGTATTCCCAGATTGATTTTAAGGCTACATGTGATAGACATGCCAGCATTTGATAAATGGGTTTGAATCTAATACGTTATTTTTTAGTACTAGATGGTCCCAACATCTAATACGTTATTCAGTTCTTGAAATGGGTCGTTTCAGTTAATTGAAAAATGGGGATTTAAGACCCATTCCATATATTATATTGCACTACTTGGCAATCTGTACTCCAATTTAAAAATTTGAGTTGGTCCTACATAACTTAAAGTACCTCTATTGACGGTAAGTTTATCTTATAGGCTAGTTTTTTTCTCAGCTTTGCAGCAAAATGACCATTACCCACCTCCCCAGATCTCAATATAGTCATTTTTGTTATACCAACATACTTGTCGAGTGATTGACTTATTATAACGCAATATAGTATGTATCAGATGAATCTCTGGTTTGGTCATTCTGCAAATATCAAGGAGGTATCAAATCATTTATGCCATTTTGTATTAAAATTGTATTCTGATCTTATTCTAAAGTTGGTAAGATCTGGATCACTAAAAGTTAAATCTCTGAAAAAGCTTAACTCTAATTTGCATCTTCCATATACTCCTCCTTGTGGTCCATTCAGGTCTTGTTTTATTATTCTACCCGGATATTTAGATAATTTTATATATATTCTCCTTGGTTCATCACAGTGTCAGCACCTTTTATGGTGTTCTGTTCCCTCTTGTACTATTAACTTTCTCCCTACGTGCATAGATGTGTATTCCATATCACCTCTCCAGGAACATGAGATTTACAGACACTCTCCTGACATTAGTCAACCAACATTATTATTTTATATGTATGTGAATATCTGTAGGGCTATCCCTGAGCGTTAACTGAGTGCGCTGGCCATTTGTCACAATTTCTATGCTGCTCATCACTGTTTTTTCATTTGGTTTACACATTGTGAGGCTCAGAGTTATTTTTGCTACAGTCAACTAAGAGGCCCCTACCAAAATTTTGATCAAATCTGGTGATCCGGACCTTTCAAGATCATATTGTCATTATTCCAAGACCAACCACATAAGTATTTTCTGAAATTCAGCATAGGTTAGCTTATATGCTTCATAAGATTTTATCAATGCAAATATTAACAGCTCTTATATTCCATCTCGTGGTATTGACTCACTTTAACAACTTCTTTCAGAGTGGCCAACTTTGTATTTATAGTATCTAGACTTAGACCTATTTATGGAAGTCAATAGAAGGGTTGGAAAGCCTTCTTGAAGCACCTCAACTATACTTTTCTCCTTCCAAACATTTTATAGGGTCTTTGAACCTCATCAGTTAAAGCCTTTTGCTGTTCTATATATATAATTTCTGCGGTTGATCCAAAACCATACCATTGTCTGACATATAACAACGTCATTTCTTCAATTAAATTTGTATACTTTAATGACTAAACTTCAGATATGGCTGTCTCTGACTACCAACTTTGACCATGTGATTGAAGTTATTTTTGGTATTTACCCTCCCCAACTAAAGGTGGTACAGGTAATTTAGCCCCAATTCTTTCACCCATCAAAACTTCTATGAATATAGCCTTGGAAAAAACAATTCCTTTAGAAATTGGAGAAGTCTTTTGCTGTCACACCTTTGTTCTTCGTGGAACTCAAAGGTCGGTGTGGGTCTAGTTCAAGTTGATAGATAGCAGCTTTGACTAATAATTTATTCTTTAAAACTACTTCCTGAGGAATAAAGCAAATATTCAACAGAATGGAATTTTTACATTATGGTTATGGACAGCGACGTCCAGCTGGTCATTAATTTAGGTGATCTGCCTTTAAAATCCCAAAAAGCTGATTCATAGATTTATTGTATAAATACAAATGAGACTTTAATGCTTTTGCAAGTCTAGCCTCAAACTAATTCCCATTTGTCAGATCACTCTTGAGAAACCTTGACTGATCACCAATATGATTTTTCGCACTCAAAGGAATATAAAAATTATCAGTACAGTATGGCGTTAGATATGCTAATGTATAAAATGCTGTTGGGTAAGTCTCATCAGTTGTAAAAGTGACAAACTATCCCAAATACTTTTAGATATTTAAATACATCCCAGTGGCATTATTATTCCTTATACAGAACCTAAAAGTGAATTTTTTGTACTTTCTGTTATAAATAAATAATTTTTTGGGCATTTGTTTTCTTTTGTTACTTTTTTTCTTAAAAATATAAGACATATATTTTGGTGGATAGTGGTTCTTCAAAGAATTTTTGTTGATCAAGACTTTGCAGATAAAATTGAGTTAAGTTACTTACCTGATGGTTTGGTTATGACAAGTGCCTCCTAAGATGTTTATAGTTATAGATGACCAGCCCCTCCATCTGGTTATAAATAATTTCCTCATAGACGTAAGAAAGGTCCCAAGCCTTCATTTGAGTTCCTCTCTTAGATCAGCAACTTAAATCACGTGGTAGATGAGCGATGTGTTACTGCCCTGGCACCCAAAGATCCTACCTCTTTGCCACTATTCCTTTTTTACTTTGTTATAATTTATTGAAGTTTATGCATGGAGATGTCCATCTAGAGGCTCCGGCAGGACCCTAGGGCTAATCCCAACCAAGGCATGGTCAATGCTAATTTTTTAAAAATGTCACAACCTTACCCAAACCCCCATAATAAGCCCTAGCATGCCTGGTAAGTTGATCAAGTTTTTGTTAGTAGTATAGATAATAGATTGAACTTTCAGATCATCTGTTTCCCACCGCTAGCCCTTTCCTAAGTGACCATCAGCTAGCTGAGGCCATGGTGGCCTCACCCAAAAGCTGCCACCTCCATGAAGCCATGGCACTCTCTGTCGTTGTTTTTAAGGAAGGGCTGCACCCCACCCAATTCACCAAATCTCTCTGCTTTTGCAAAAGAGGAAATCAAACGCCTAACTGAAACTGTCACCATCACTATCAAGCATGTTGCTGAACTGGCAGATTTTTTCAACAACCACATGCATCACTAGTGAAGAATCCAGCTTACAAGAGCTCGCTGGTACTTTTGCCTCTAGATCCCACAAAAATTTTAGTAGAATAAATATTAAATGCTACTATAAATTGGAATTTTAAATACTTTATTAGAAGCGCGGGGTAAAAAGAAAAGAGATCCCTCTCAATATTTGACCAATCAGTATTTATACTATTTTGAGGGTTGGAGAAAATTCAAGGATAGTTTCAGAATAGCTTTGACACATTCCAAATTAGGAAATATGTTATGCTCTCCTATCAGATCATGGAAATTTGAGTTACTCTTTTTGTTGGAATGATAGTTGGGATGGGGTTTTAGGGGAAGAATGTACCCATGCGGTAATGTTTTGATGTACTTTAACCAATCATTGCTAGTTAAAATACTTTCACCTTGGGGGACCTCCGCCACACCTATAAAAGGGGGAATTCCCCTTTAGGTGACTGAAGAACCTGATGGTAGTTAAAGCATACCTTCCAATGGTCGCCCCATGGTCTGTCATGGGATCAGAGTAATCTGGCCGCTAGATTTTACACTAGTTGCCCGTGCATGGTTTGAAATGGTGTTACCCCAATTAACAGGGTTCCACTGAAATTGGCCAGGGTCTTTTGGCTGATATCCTCAGAATCATTGTTATGCTTAATAAAATTGCATTTCGGATCATTACAAACTTTTAAATGGCTGACATTTCCTTTTTAGGCAAATTTCGACCCAAGACATTCTTCCTCTGGAGCTGAGAGAGCAAATGTTCAACATCACCCCCCTCAAGAATGTTGGGGGGGAGAGTAAGGTCGGAGGAAACAGCCATGTACTCAGTTGATGGTGACTCCTGTACCTAAAGACTCTATAGAGTACTCATTGCCTCTTTTGTAGGTGGTGAAGGGACCCTCCCAAATTGTTCTAAGCTTACCGCTTTAAAGAGTGATGCAGTTATGGTAGTATAATACCATGTCAGATACTTGTAATGTAGGTAGGGGAGTTCTGATCTCATTAACTGCTTGCCCCTTTTTTGTCACTGTTTTGGCTAAGTTAGTTATTGCCTCTGATTGGAGATGAATGATTCGTTGAACCAATCATATCATAACTTTCTTGGGATCCTCAACTCTAGAGGAGAATACATCCTTAACTAAGAGAGCAGGTATTCCTTGTTCTCGCCCATACAAGACATAGAATGGGGACATTTTTAATACCCAGTGATAACTTATCTGGCAGGCCATGAGAGCACTGGGTAAGTTTGGTCCCAGTGAAGTGGATCAGAAGATGCCATTTTTCATAGGATAGATACTATGGTACCATTTGCTCTCTCCACAGTTCTGTTAGTAGAGGGATTGTATGGAGCTGAGAAAAGTTGTTGTGCTCCTATAGAGGTGGCCAGGATTTTTTACTACTCTAGAAGTGAAGTTCTTCCCATTGTCACAGAGTAAGACTTGGGGACAGCCATGTTAAGAGAAAAAGTTTTGATGTAAAATGGTGGCTGTGGCCTTGGCCGTTTGGAAAGGAAGAGCCACGGCTTCCACGCACTTAGTGAAATGATCAATAGCTACTAGTATAAATTATTTCCCACTAGTAGTCTGAGGAAGGGGACCTACTACAACTAAACTAATGATGTGGAACGGTTGTTGAGGGGTAGTGGGTTGGTACTGGTATTAATTCTTGAAACCAGATTGCTTCTTACACATAAGGCAAGCTTCCACGACATCAACAGTTTGATTCCTTCATTCCACCTCAATAGTACTGATCCTTAACCCACTCATACGATTTATTTGCCCCTCCATGATCTAGGGTGGAGTGAGCTACTAGGATAGCAGGTACACATTCTGAGGGCTGAAGGCAGGGCAGCCACTTTGCCCCACTTGTTTATACAGCTTCCCATCCTCCAATTTTATGTTGCAGGAGTGCTGGGATAACATCTTCTGGACGGGCTTATCCTCATCCTCCTATTCATTTGGGGTCATTAAAAGGTCATGTAACCTCTCCGCCTCACTGTTATCCAAATGAAGGACTGGCAGTCACATCAACCCATCAACAGCTAAATGACGGGTCCCATAACAGTGTTCAATCTTCATATCATAAGGCTGGATCTTTAGAGCCTAATAAGATAACCAGACAGTAGGGGTCTTCATGTTTTGTAACCATTTTAATGAAGCTTGGTCC
>JAKSZP010011252.1:0-35483 GCA_022478985.1 Massospora cicadina | reverse complement strand
CTTGTGGGGGCACAGTAGTATATCAACGCTTTCTGGTCAGTTATGAATTTAAAGGGCCACTTAGAACTTTGCAAATAGTGGCGCAGTGCTGTACAGACTCAACAACAGCATTAGTTCATTACATAGATGGCATAGTTGCGCTGCGCCAGTGTCATCTTCTTTGAGAAGTAAGCAATGGACGTTTCACACCATCCTGAACTTTCTGCATCAAAGCAGCTCCCACTTCAAAGTTAGCGGCATCAGTTGCAACCACAAATGGACGTCTGGGGTCTGCATTCGTTAGAGAAGGACTAGAAAAAATTATGGACTTAATGTTGTGGAACCTGAAATTGCATTCTGTGGTCCAACTGAAAATCTTCATTACTGATGCGGTTTAGAGAGGAATTGAAACTTCTGAGAGCTGGGGGTGAACTTTTTGAGATAGTTACATGTCTCAAGAAAGCTGCGTAACTCTGTGAGCAATGAGGGAGTAGCCCAATTGTGGGAGTCTGCTTTCTTATCAGGGGCAATCAGGTGGCCGTGGGAGAAGATAATTTTTCCTTAGAACTCTACATTGGGTTGGAAGAACTCACACTTGTAATCTTTGATGCTAAGATTCACTTTTGTTAGTCACTCCAGGTCAGATACATGGTTTCATATGTGGGATTCTGCATCTGGAAAGATGATCAGTATGCCATCCATGTATGCTATTGCGCAGGTTCCCATAATCTCCCAGAACAGCGTCAATAAACCTTTGAAAACAGGCATGAAAGTTCTTCAAAACAAATGTCATGACCCTGAAATGATAGATGCCTTTTATTGACTAAGAAAAGTGGTCAACCACTCCTGGTTATTCTTAATACGAATTTGATTGAAGGTGTTAATGAAATCCAGCTTGATGAACACCCTAGCCTTCTCTATGTAGTAGTCGATATTCTGCCCCAAGGGGAGTGGATGGGGGTCAAGTACTGTCACATTGTTCGAATTACCCTAATCAATGCAGGGTTGGAGGGACCTATATGTTTTCTTTACAAATAGAAGAGGGGAGCACATAGGTGAAGAATTATTTAAAGATTTGACCCTTAAAAGCATATAGTCAACCCAAACGTCCAATGCGGCTTCCTTCAAGCACTAGGGATAGATGAAAGAGGATAATTAGATGAGGTTGATGGTCAACTAGAACCCAAAGTCAAACTTGGTGTGCTCATTGGGTCGGCGAGCCTTAGAGGGATTAAGCATGTCCGCATAGCCCCTGAAGCACTCAGGCAGTATAAAAGAAGAATTAGGGGTAACAATCAGTTGCATAGAAACTAGGCCCTCCTTGGGGAGAGGGACTTCATCTTCCTGGGAGCGCTATGATACTTTCACCCGGACAAAAGATGGTAAATGAGACTCATCCAGGAAATCTTGCATGCATAGGCGATTCCACGAGATTGTTGCAGATATTTAATCATCGACACCTGCTAATACAAGAATAACATGGTACAGGATGCTTTTAATTGAGTATAAGTTTAAGCCCTGGGGAACAACCCCTGAGCTCAACTGTGAGAAATTCCCATTACAGACTAAAAATGGATATAGTCAACGGCCGTTCCTCTCATTACCTTAGGCGAATTAATCTATGCAGTAGATGAGAAGTGGATAACAGTTATCCCATGAAGATTGCGCCTTTTTGGCCCATGTTTGCCATCAAAAGGTTTGTGGATGAAATTTGGGAGATATGTAAGAATGTAGCTGAGGTAAGAAGTAATTGCCAGCAGAAAGAGGTTGGTGCGTGTCCCCACAAGGTATCTGCAGGTTCAAGCTCTTCTAAAAAATCAAGTTGCATTCCGCTGAGGAGTTCAAGTTGCATTCTGCTGAAATTAAGGGCTTTAAGTTAGTTTTAGGTGAGAAATACCCCTTTTGCCAGGTTTCCCCAAAATTGTGCAAACAAGCCCATCCCCAACAGGTACAGGCATTGTTGATTATTTCACCACCCAATGGAGTTGTCCATATGTGGCCTGGCCATGGGAACAACCTGCTACCCACTGGAGATGTCATCGTCATTTTGCCAAGTGCAGTTGTGGTGAAATGATTTTTACCATCAAATTTGATGTGAACCCGCTTAATCAGGTCAGGTCTGAGTCAGAAACAGAAAACAGTTAGGGCTGCTGATTCACTGAAATCAAATTGTGAAATGTTCTCAATGGCGCTACGTTAGTCTCAGTTCCCCATTGTATGAGCATTTAGGAAGTGGTAACCAACAGGTACCGATGTCACACCATTTTTTCCTCCCATCCTTTCATTTTAGTTTCAATAAAATTTATTTAAAAACTCTAAAAAAGGGAACTGAGTTTAAGTGAACTGCAATCAAGAACATTTCACAAACTGAAATTTAGTAGATCAGCTCCACAAACTGTTTTATATACTAACTCAATACCAACCTAATCAGGTAGATTTGCATCAAAATAGCTGATAAGGATATTCATTTCTCTGCAACTATGCTTGGTGTGATGATGTCTCTGGTGGGTAGCAGGCTGTACCCATGGTGAGGCCACATATGGCTGGCTTGATTGCGTGAGAAAATGATTAACTATGACATACGTTTTTAGACAGGCTTGTTAGCACAATTTTGGGGGCAACCTGGCGGAAGGGGTTTATCAACCCAAAACTAACCTAGGGCACTTAATTTTGGCAAAATGTGAAGTGACCTCCTCTGTGGTTTGTGTCATGACTTTAGGATTACATAACAATGGGAACCAACAACAAGGACAAATCTGCACGTTAGGAGGCCAAAAAAGTGAAATTGGCAGGCCACCCTGACCTTAAGCATACCCTGGACCACCTCTAGGTACTGGCCAAATATTCCCAGGATGGTCCTGGGGATGTGCATAAGGCACATCCTGGCGTTACAGCCTGGGCTTTAAAACGCACAAGCTACGTTCTAAATGGTGATGGTTTGATTTAGTTGATTGGCAAATGGGGTTTTGAAATTCATTCAAGTTTCAAGATTATCAGCTTGGGTCGTCCTTACCTTCAATTGATACCCCATGTTTGGTCTAATATAAATTATAGTTCCCTGCACAATGGAAGCGTGCAATTATTGTGCACCTGGGCTTAGCTCAACTTCCATTGATAAAAAAATTTCCACAAAATTGCATATATATGTTTCTGTAAGACCAAACTTTCTTGTTGGTCAAAATTCTCTTTTTAAAAAAGCCCCTTGCTAGTTTATGTTTTATTTATGTTAATTTAAGCAAACTTGTGCGCAGACATCTTCAAGGAAATGTTGCGCAACATTAGCCAGTTGATTTGCACAATTTTAAATCTCTCGTCTGGTGCACCACTGGGACGCCCTGGTCCCCTCCAGAATGAGGCACCCTTGAACTTCAGCCCAGATCACTGCTGGGATATGGACTCCACTTTGGGGTCCACCCAAGCCTTATTGTTTGTTCAATATCTGATAATTTTTACACGTTAGGTACCCTCGCCTTAAGTTACTTTAGCTTCAGAACTCTCTGCAGGTCTATGCTCACCTTAGTACTGGCAATAAGTTTCCTGGCGTTGGGTCTGTACCATGAACCACCTCTCTGGGAACTGGTGAGTTATAGACACTCTCCACACAGTTTGTGACACTCTTTTTTTAGCAGAACTAAACCTATGGATACCCCCTCTTGGGGACAAATGCCAAAACAAGTTCACTGGCGATGACTTCTGCCTTTGCCACTTTCTGGCATAGTTCCTAAATCTTACCCACCAACTCTTTGGTGGTAAACATGGGCGTAAGAGGCGTGATCTGCAGTGATACACTGTTACTGTCTTCTCATCTACTACATGAGATAAATTGACCAAGGTAATGAGAAGAACGGCCACCGAATTTATCCATTTTTTTAGTCCTTATTAGAAATTTATTCCAAGTCCAGCTGCAGGTGCTGTTCCCCAAGGATTATAGATTGCCAATGACATGATTCTCTTGTCTATTCACTATTCTTCCTTCATGCGGCCAGTGGCTTGCAGATTTGAACCCTACTGCACATGATCACCCACTTTCAAGTACATCCTAAAATGGATAAAAGTCTCTATCATGGTTCAAACCCTCACTCACGCATTTTTTGCTTCATCATGGCTCAGGAGCACCAAACCCCCTCCATTTCTTGACATCTTTTTCCTCTCCTTACCTTGCCTTAGGCTCTTAGGAGCCTAGGCGTAAATAAATAAACATTACTGAATCCCTCTTGGGTTGGGCCATCTATTGCTAAAAAATTGAAAAGTATAGAGCAATCATTATATAAAAAATGATAATTGGAGATTTTTAGTTAAAACAATATTATTAAGTTTAACTAAAAAGATTATTATATGATTCATATCTGTAGTACATGTAAAATGTTTAAATCTTACTTTGAAATTCTGTAAGCTTAAGATCTCTATCATGATGTTCATTTATTTTTTTATTTGTTTGTTTATTTATTTGAGGTGGTCTAATTGAGGACAATACCGCGCTGATATAAGAGAAAATGGAACAATGGGAAAGGAGAATAAATTCTGGTAAATTTCCACGCATGATCTTATGATAGGCCAGTAGCTCTATGGACCATCTTGTTATTTGCTATCTTGGTTTAGGGCATTGGTGTGCAACTCCAAAACAGTCATAAATTGTCCCCTACCCAAAGTTATCTATTGGGATTTGAACTCAGGAGGAAGTGGTCAATGATTCTGTACTCTAAAACTGGGGCACCCTCTCCTTCTTTATCATTTTAAAATTGTTAGTCTTCCATTTTAGTAAAACACCGTAGCAATCATTAGTAGTTTTAAGTGAAATGGTATCTGATTTCCTTTTTCATAGTTAGTTGTTTTATAAAATAAAAAGTCAAGTCATAACTTTGTAAAACTAAGATATTATATCCTCAAAAGTAAAAAAAAATTTGATTGTTTTACTAGGTAATAGCACTAAATAAAGATCACATGCAATTAGTAAGTTGCTAATAATTATAAAGGTAAATTTAAAGTTATAAGTGTTATGGATATTTACAAAACTTTTAAGGATTCCAAAATTAGTAGTACATTCTATGACCAGATGTTTCAACAGAAACTTATGAAGACCAGAGAGGATCTCTTTAATGTCATTTAGAAGAAAAGAGTTATGGCCCTTCTGTCATACATGATACTCTTAGCATACAACTAAAGTTGGAAACATCTTATTATAAATAAACCAAATATATAATTTTATTAAATATGAGATAATCACAAAGTATAAATATTTGAAATTCAATTTTTATATAAAGAACTTTAATCCTAAACAACGTTTTGAAAATTATTTGAACCCAAAATTCAACCATATAGCTTAAATTCAAAAAAACTTCTTCACCTTTATAGAGATGCTATACTGTAGCGCTTTGATAGATTTTTAATTCCATCAAGTTTTATTATTTTGGTCAGACTTTTCTATTTTAGTTCTCATATCACTTTTGCAATGACAATGGCATAGAAAATTTTTTAATACTTATTTGGTTCACAAAAATTTGTATTGACAATTTTATCAAATTTTGTTGACTGTAGTAAAATCATCTATATATGGGCTATCCCAAAAACTTAAATAAAGTTGTCACTTCAAAGGCCAGTTTTAACCTCAAATGGTTTATTTTTATCTTTTGTTTTGAAAAAAAGTTATAAAACTGTAGACAATAGCATAGGACTTTATTTTTTAATTGTCTTTATGCTTCTGTCATGTTTGGTCTTTATCTCTATAGAAAATAAAGACTATAATTGATCATCTTCTTTTTACATAATTGTTATAGATCTAAATTTTTTTGCATCTCTTCTCTGTTGATTGGGAAGTGTTAGCCATTACTTTCAGTTTTTACTGTAAGGGAAGCTGCATTATCACTTTATTTTTCTCCTTGTCTTATTATAAATTAACTTCTTATAAAAGCCTTACCAATGGTGCTACAGGACACCTACCCCCTTAAAGATTAAAGTTCATAAAGTATTTGCTGCTATCTGTACCAATCCTACTTAAACTTGATTCAAACTTCAAGCTAATATACTATATGCTTTTTATTTAAGGTCCCATTCAATACCTAAATTAAAAAATAATATACTTATTACTGCTCAAACTCCTCAATCATGATTTTTTCAATCAGACTAACCAGTAGTAAAGTTGGGTGAGATTAACTTAAATTTATAATACCCACTCCTACACTTAAAGTATTCATACTACCCCGCGCTCATCCCCATCATATACACAAGGAAATAGGTAATGTTTTGACCACCTCACTCAGGGTAATCTTCTTCATATTTAATACTTGCTATTAATTCAGAATAAGGCCTTAAGTGAAAATATTTTAGCAGCTGATGTTAACCCTCTTACGTAAATTCCCAATACTGCAAAATCCTCCTTACATTTATAATTAAACTTTGCCAACCTTTGATGAAACCTGCATATATCTTCTGTCCATGCTAAATCAATAAGATCTTATCTTTTAATCTTGTGGCAAATATTTGATGTCGCTGACTTAGCTATTTTTATCCCAACGATAATATTGACATAATGGACTCCTCTCACTTTAATCTTTTATTATGCTTCATCTCTATCCAAAAGTTATTCACCTGGAAGTGAGCTTACTGGTGGTAAGACTAAATCTTTAGTCATAGTAGGTAAGACTCACTACCTGCCCAGCACTGTTACTCCATGATATACCCCTTAATTTTTGGTCTCAAGGTTATAGGGGGTTAGTAAGTCCCTTTCCTTAGCTTCATAGAATCTAAGCCTAGACAACCTGGACTTTTTGTCACCATTTTTTAATCCTTTAAAGACCCACTTTAATAGTTTTCCTTAAATTAGACTTATGGCTAGCCTGTATTATTTTACCGTACAAATAATAATCATTTATCCTCTTATTTCTTGCTCTTGGCTACCATAAAATATGATATTAGAGCTTATAAAAACATTACTTTGGTTGTTTCTGGAGTCATAAAAAACTTCATTTGTCAGTATCAAGCGAAAGAACTTGAGCTGTTCCTTGTTATAGGCCAGCTAGTTGAGGGTAGTGTATCCCATTCTATCACCTACTAACAAGTGACATCACCTATATTTTACAAGCTAGTAATGTCCACATATGTATAAATTTTTTTGTCATCAATATACTCCTATTTCCATTATCTTGGGTGTATTTTAGTAGAAACACTTTGATGTCTGTACATAAAGTCTATAAAACTCATAGTAGTAAAAATTTAAAGAATGTCAACGCTATGATTCTGCACCCTTAGTAATGCTAAATGATGTCTAAAGAATTTTAATTGCTCGATATAAGCTCTTGTCTTTCTATGTAACCACCAAAACACCACCCAATCCCAGCCAGAATAACTGATTCTATTTCAAGATATGCTGACCTAGCTGATACCTAAGAATTGACCAATACTCTTTAATCTTTTTTTGAATATAGTTTCAATCTAATATTACTTGGCTAAAACTATCTCTTCTAACCCTTTGATGCTGAAAAAAAAAGTTTCACTTGATGCTTTGTTTGTTTACGCTCTTATCAAGGTACAAATCTTCAAAATGTCATCACTATGTGTTACCCTATGTTTTTAGAAAAATCAGATGGTTATATAAGACCATGATTTGACTATGGAAATTTGAACAATATAAAGGTACCAGACATTACCCTTTTCCATTATGTTGACAAGTTTTTTGCTATCTTAAACTTCCATAATGCTCACAAATCTATAGTTTTTAACCTTTAACAATATTAACATCTAGGAAGGCCAATGATAGAATTCTGCTTTCTGCATTCATAAAGGGATCCTTCAGTTAAAGGTCATTCTTTTAGTTTTTAACGCTCCACCTGATACCTAAGGTTCATTGATGCAATCCCGGGCGACCTCATGGTATCCTGTGTAATAGCTTAAATAAATGATCCATTGTATATGCCCAGATAAAGAGCCTCATTCTCAAATATAGTAGACATAATTGAGTGCTTAGCATAGCAAACCTAATAATTAAAGCAATAATTTTTAGTTATTTCAATAATTTATCTCATTTTTAGGTGATATCATCTTCCCTCAAGGACACATGATTTCTCAGAGAAAATAAGTGGCCATTTTATAATTTTAATTCTAAATCTGTAAACTTTTTTAAACTATTTTTCTATGTAGCTATTGAGTTTACTACACATGTTCTTATGCGCGTTGTAGTTTAAGTGATTAAAGTAGTTGATAATATAAAATTGAGTTGGTGATAGTATGAAGACTAGCACCATAGTTAAATCTTCACACCCAATATGAATTACTTTCTCAAACGCTAGACTGGTACTACACGCTTCCTCTAATCATTGATGATTTTTTAATTAACGTAATTCTTCCCCCCTAACGCTTCCCTTTTATCTGAACTTAATACTAGAACTTAACTTAACACTAGGTTCATATGCTCTCTTCTTCTCGAAGAGATTTATTTTACTTATGCGTTCAGAGGTTCTCAATTATTCTATTACTTTTGGATCCATAGAGTTCAAACAGTAACTAGTAGCCATTGAATATCTGATTTTTAACCTCTACTTTCAAGAGTCAAAAATACAACTATAAACAGGTTAGATAAAAAATTTACTTAAAATACTTATTATGATCTGTTTTATTTATAAAAGTGAGGGAATTTATAGGGAAAATGGCGCTCAACCTCTGCTAGCGCCACACTGGGGAAACGGTGGCCGTTGCTGTTCAAGCCCTTTTTAGATCACACGCAATGAGGATCTTCCTTAACAATTTAGTTGGATTCTGCCACCTTTTAGCCCTGCGACCTTCTCCAGTTTATCAATAAATGCATCCCACATTCCTAATTGACCACAGCGGGATAACCTAATTAGGCTATTGAACTGCTTAGGTAATGGTACCTTTGCCCATCAACAGCAGGTTGTGTTATCTTAAGAAGTTAACCTACAAGTTGTTTATAAAAACTGTTGTCAGCCTTCAACAACTACACATAATTCTCTCAGTCAGTAGGCGACAAACCCCAATTGACTCCTACAAAATAACTAACTTACTAATAGTAAAATCAATAACATCATCACTCGTTTATCTTTAGGGGGATGATCCCCAACGTAGCAGCAATCTGGCAGATTAGCCCCAGTGGATCAACCCTGGAAGATTAATAATTATTCATTAGAGCAATTTCAACAAATAATAGCTATCATACGAGATGTTAACTCCCATATCCACTAGTGGGAATCATCTTCTAGTGAATAAGCAGAATTATAATATAATCAATAAGGCTGAGTAATAAGAACAAAAAATTACAACAATCTCACTCACTATAATATGAAGCCTTTTAGTCACCTGTATCCTTTTTAAATTTTACACAGATGTCAGATGTTGCTGCCCTCTCTGAGCAACATCTCATATAAAAGACCCTAAGTTGGACTATCAGTGTGTGACTCAGTCTTTGATGCAATGGAGACTATAATCTTGTCAATTAAAGTTTTAGTACATGCATATCCTATTAATCCCTTAATTGTTGCTACTAGAGCGTAAAACTTAATGAGATCAGCTTTGTTACAGTAAAAAAAGGATTTAATAGAACCTCCATTTCATGATTAACAAGAAAAAGTCCTGTATTGTCTAATATATGCAATCTATAGTAAAGAGCTTCTTGATGCAATAAAGACTTTGCAACTTTTAGCGTAACCTGTCAGGAGAGTATCTATAGCTCTCCAGTTCCCTGCGTGGTGGTGCTCAGTGTACTGGACCAACGCAAGTGAACTAGTCTTCAGGGAAAATCTAAAGATAGCCCAGCAAAATTAGTTGGAGATAAAGTGACATATGGCGAGAGTGATTAGTACTGTTCAGGTAATTAGGAATCAAACAATCATCAAAACTTGGCTGTGCCTCAGAGGGCAGTTCATAACTAAGCTTTGTACAGGGCTATAGTGCATGAATGTCCTGGTTTGGATGGAACTTGGGGGCCTAGCGGTGTACCTGCTACTGTAATAATTTTTAAAAGAAAGAAATTGGCTAACATGATGCTAGACCTCCTCAAAGAGGTCCACGCACAGGTTTGGTCAAGTCAACATATGAAAAATTAAACTAACATAGCCTCTATTATGGAAATACAGCCAACAAGAAAGGTTGGTTTTTGAGCAAACATATTTAAGCCAACTCAGGTAGATCACTGATTAGAGAAAGTGGTACTAAGCCTTAGTGCACCAATAAGAGCACGCTCCTATCTAATAGGATAATGTACTTCGAAATCAACCTTAAGTGATTGAAAAATGAAGTTGAGCCCACCCCAAGTTAGTAATTTTGTAAAAAGTGTGGGTTCTGAACTCCCATTCACCAATGCACCAAATTGAGCTGCTATCATTAAGTAAATAACTCATCCGTTATAATGCAAGAGAAGAAGCAAGGGGCTGGGCGTTATGCGCCTCACTTGTACCAACCTGGGCATACCTGAGATTGTACCCAGCGTTGTTCCAGGGTGTGTTTTAGATCAAAAGGGTCCTGAAGCTTAACTTTTTGGACCTCCTGCCGCCCAGCCTTGTCATTGTTGTTGGTGACCTCAATAAGGTCATGTAAACATGACATAATCATGTGCATGGGTCTAGATGGCCGCTCATTGTTTCTAATGACCATAAAGCTTCAATATATTACCGTTTTCACAAATAATAACTCCAAATTATATCAGATGACTGGTTGTTTTTATTTTTGTATCAAGTATGTTTTTGTAAAAGGTAGTATTACTTGCTTTATGACGCCCTTACATAAAATCTTAGCTCATGTACTTTTCTTCTATCTTGGTTGATGCTCACTCTAATCAAATAGTACAAAATTTAAAGCACAATTAAGAATAAAACACTCCAAACCCCCAAGTAGCTTGTCATAATGCATGCAGTGTAAGATATGGTTAACATATTAGATTCTAGTTAGCCAAACGTATATTAAGTGATTGCATAAAGATCAAGCAAACATGGGAAAGGAATTATCAGTCATTGAAAAAAGATTATAAATTTCTTGATGGAGTCATTCTTCACTAAGGCAGGTGATGTGTACCTCAAATCTCTCATAGCGGATAACATTTTAAAGCATACAACCCATCTGTTTTAGGCTACTCAGGAAGAGACAAAAATTATATTACTAATCAATGATTTTATGTCTGAAAGGACTTGATTCATTTGTTTCTAAGTTCACAAGGTCTTGTTCCACCTTCAGGAATTTTAAACTCAGTGTCAAAAAGGTTACTGTCTCCTTGTACCACTTCAGGCTACTGAAGGTTCATGGAAATCTGTATCCTTAAAATTTAATGATGAACTCCGCATATCTTAAGACAATGATGCTGTCATCATTGTGGTTAATTGCTTCACAAGATGGCGTATTTTATTCCCTCTATAAAGTTCTGACTTTAGATTTCAGGCTAGGCTGAACCTTACATCTTTTAGGATTAAGAGGGTCTCTAACTCGGGTTTTGCTAATAACCAAAATTGAAGACCTGAGTCATACCAAAACAAATGGGGTGGCTGACGCCTCTCCATGTCTTAGCTCTCCCCATACAAAAATATGATCAGCCCCGCAACTAATTTATATAAAAATTATCTTATTTCTATATAACTAAATTTAAGATGATTTATGCTGAGTTATAAGATAAATTTAGAAAGCAAAAAGACAATTAAAATACCCTTAACAACCAGGAGACCCAATTAGGTGCCTTATCACTTGCAGGAAATTGGTAACAGAGGAAGTTTTAGGTAATACCATTTATGGTTAAGTTTAGCTAGAAGAAATTTTGGTTAAAAAGAACTAATCAAGGTGCATAAAAATGGAAGTTACAATGTGTTAAAACAAAATCTGGCATCTAAATTATAAATAAGGCCACTTGAGATTATCTCTGTCCCACCTATGTGATCTAAAATTTATAAGCCTTCCCACATTTCAATTTATAAAACCAACATTTTTCTAAAGGTATTTTGACGAAATATTTTCACAATTATTCCATAAATAAAAAGTATACTAAATTCATTTTTTACTTATCTTTATTTGATTTATCTTCCAACTGTATAAAAAGGAGATATTGAAGACTCAAATATTTCTTTATTTTTAGTAGTGTGATGGCCAAAACTTTATCTGAGAAAACTGCCAAGAGAGATAGATCATTAAACAAAAGTCTATCATGCACTCCAAAAATCTACATAACTTACAACCATCCTTCCCAGTACTTACTTTTTAATTTCACTGATAAGGCGTTGCTTTAATATATTCCTGCTATCATATGATAAAGTGCCCCTACTTAGTTTCTTTTTTTCATGAGTAACTCCTTGTCCTGTAAAATAGCCCAGTCATATAGCACCATGATTGTATTGTGTTTTTAAGCCCTTAGGTCTTAGAAAACAACTGATCACCATTAACTTTTTATACGCTTTATAAGTTCTATTACGTATGGGTAATGTGATACCCTAGCCATAACCATCCAACCAATTATACTTACCGCTTTACACAACCTTTGGCCACAACAATGAGTCTGAATTTATTCAAGGCTTCCCTAACACAATTTTCACCATCACCCATATTTTTTTAACGTTTATGATTACAATGAATTAACAAAGATCGCTGAACCTGTTGCCTTGTTAAAAAGATTGTGTTGCCACTCACAAAACCAAAATGATGTTATGTGAACCAGATAAACGCGGCCCACCCTAACTAATATCACTCACAAATAAATTGCTAGTAAACAACTCAAGTACTATGACTCCATGTTTGTAAACTTTTATATCAATATCTATATGACCACTGGGTAGTATTGTAACATCTGTCAACCCAGAGGACCTGGAAATGCTCTTCTTTTCAAAAATAACTGATATTACAGATGGAAGAGGCACTCTGCATGAATTCAGTATATAAGGACTTGTAGATCTCCGCCCTCTGTCTTATCATTATGATTAAACTTGGCTCCGTTGTCCTATGCTTGAGATGCAGATATGCCAAACCAGTTTTTAACCAAGGGCAAAAAGAGTCAAGTACCTTAAGTAACCATGATAATGGACACCATTGTTTGTTCAATAAATGACCTGAATAAATCAGGTTTATTCATACAATATCAAATAATAGTATACATTCAATAGTACAAGTAAAGTAATTGATAATGCACTGAAAGATAATATATCCATTGGAAGTTTAATTGACTTGCGATAGATAAAAGCTCTAAACATTAACATCAAACCTTGTCTACTAGTAATGCAGCTTCACATGTCTAAATTGTTTACCTCTCTCTGTAAGCCTCTAAGGGCTTTAGCTTATGAACATGAATTTGTGGCCAATTTTTAGGCTATACCAGGCCTCATTTACTATATGATCTTGGTTAATTGCAGGTGTATGACAATTGATTCACATTGAATTGGAATGAAACATGTTAGCGTTTAACTTAAATAAAAGCATACGTGACCCCTTTACTTTTCACTTTGGCAACTAGGGGATGAAGTAGCAGTAATAGCTAGGGTTTCTCTAAAAACATTATGACTTAACTTCCTACCCTGCTTAGACTTTCTACCCTGTGAAAATGCCTTCATTGTAAATAGGCAATAGTCTTCTTTAGCACTCAGTGTTTATCTAGACTCTGTCTAACGATTGTTTCAATCAAATTAAATTGCTCATTGTATGTTTAGCTAAAGAAGACCAAACTAAAGTGTTGTACTGATGACATGATAGCCAAAGGTTGTTTGATTAAGAAAACCTCCACAATAACATCTCCAATGGTATTTTAAAAGAAGGCGGATATTACCTTTCACCCTGCATTTATTTCACTAAATTAACATTGCTGTCCAGGCCCATATTCTCTCCCTTAAAAGCAGCCAACTCATAAGTTAAGGCCAGTTATAAAGTGTTATAAACTTGATCTGTTAAACTCCTTTCACCAAGTGCGCCAAGGAAGGCCAAGTATGGCTTACTGCAATGCTTACACAAAATAGGCTTACTAGTTCAATGTGACGCCTTCAGAGAAGAAAAACTTACCTTCTGGCTACACGTTTTAATATAACATGCACTTGGCAGTTGAAAATTTACATTTTTCTATAACATATTTTTTATACTTCTTATTTAACTCCTTAAACGTCGAGCAACATGCCAAAAACCTAGTGACAGTAGTCACTACGCTTTATAAGGTTAGAATCTTTAAAACTCCTATAATTTAATATTCTTTAAGGATGTGATGTAATTCCTTGAAACATTGTACTTAAAGATGACACACCATTTACCCCTCTAAACTAGAAGCTATAGCACCTTGGCCCATTTTAACAATGCAAAAGTTTCTGCTCAGTTTCCTTGTACATTTGTTTTCCTTAAAAATCTCTGACCCACTATATCTAAATTTGCTTCTCCCATGCACGCCATTATTGGAAATAATGCCCCTTTCACATCAATAAAATCCAGAAGGCTTTTTAATATAGTCAAAATATCTTTACCTTAGCCTCTGTCTTTTACCATGTTATAAAGAAAACCCCCTTTTTTATGGCATATAATGGCTTGGTTTGGCAATAGGTCCCATTTTGTTGCAAGAGAGTGAGGACTATAAGCATCCAGCTGCATACTTCTTATAAAATTATAAGTATTATATAGTATACATGGATATAAACCTTCTTATAAGCTTACTGTACAGTCTCTGACAATGTCACAATAAAAGATATTGATAGTTGTATGGAGACACTAATCAGTCAATTCTCTTTTACAATTTATTCCAATCCTACTCAGGTTTCCCTTACTGGTTTCATAAGAGTAGACAATATCGTCTAATTCCTTCAATTTTTCGCTAAAGTAAAAACAATAGATATAATTTTTAAAATCTGTCTTTTCATTATCAAGGGTTTGCTTATGGAAGCTTGTTGCCCATCTCTTTTGGTTGGCACCTCAACATAAACGGCATTTATAAGATGACTTAAATTAGAGAAATAAAACAGCAATGAAATGACGCTTCTATTATTTATCCACCTAGTTGCCATCCATTGCCAAATAGTTTATGACCCTTCTGGAGTGACTTCTATGAAATCCTGTATCAATGCCTAAAATCATACCCAATAATTTAATCTTTATAAGCTAGTGGCCATGCTTTGGTTAAGTAACAAACTACTAATTTATGGCAGGCTTCATTTTTAATCTAAACTACAGATCATCATCCAGACAAGCTTTGTAACGCTTCAGTGCTCAAAAAACCCCTATTTTTGGCGCCTTACTACAATTAATCCAAGTAAGAAATTTAATTGTTAATTACTCAGTCAACAATTAAATTCACCTAAAAACATTGACATGTCTGCGCCCAATTAAACGTCAATGGTCATCAAAACAGTATTAAAATCATGAAATCAATTCACCCAATATTCTTTAGAGAAATACTCCCAAACAATAACTGGTGATAAGACAGATTCACCAAGTTTCAATTTTATGTTTAATCTGGATAAGTTGTTAATTAGAAAATCTAACATAAGGCATAAATTACTTATTACCTACATATCAATTGAATTTCTTTTTTGTTTTAAGCTTTAGTGATGGTGCTTGTTGGGGGAGGTAAAGTTTTAATCAGTTCATGAATAATCAGACTTCTGTTGAGTCAACTTCAATTAAGAAAAAACCACCTCTCAATAAATCCTTTGATAAAGCCTAACTCTCCAAGGATTCAAATGGTCTTTTTTAAAAACTTCCCATTGAATACAAAGGGTTTTTACTAAGCAAACTAAGGACATACCTCCCTCAAAGATTGAAAAGAACTTTGTTGATTGTTGTGCTTTGCCCTTGTTCAGGTTTAGCTCAACTCTAGGTTTACTTTAATTATTTAATATGCTTATTTTTATTTTTTATTTATTGAGATGTATTATGAATACAAAACTATTTAATAAGGTTCCAAAGATTGTTATATCAGTTAAATATGATAAATAAGTCACCTCATTGATTATAGTGAATATCAAGTTATCAAGATCTGTTCCAAGCTCTAATAAAGTATGCATAATTATCCTAGAGTATAGCTATATCCCTGATTTAGCTAGCACTTTATAATAGTGCTAGCTTTTTACCTGATAAAATAATTTTAACCTTATTCATACATTTTTAATTAAAATTTTTTTATAATTTATAACCTTAATCCAGTTAAGTCCATTTTCATTTATTTTAGAAAAGATCCTCTTGACCTTATGCTGAGTTTTAGTTCCTAATAATCAGCCTTTGTTGGTACCCCTAAACCATGTTATGGTTAAGTCACACAGTATAAACAGCCTTCATCAGGACCTCTGAGTCTCCATCAGCAGCTTATGTCCTGTAGGATAATAAAATAGAACCTCTGAATCTTAAAGGTTAAGTCCTGATAAATGACTACTAATAACTCAGAAGGACTGGTTTTCAGACTGTTTGAGCCACCAGCAGTAGAGCTTGTGGCCTTACACAAAAGTTAGTTTTTTCCAGGTATCAACTTAGCTGCACCTATAGATTATGTTTTACTCAACAGCAACGATCACTAAATGACAATTACCAAAAAATCACCTCCAAATGCCACGTGAGGGTATGAAGATACTTTACTAATGTCTGTGAGGTAAGCTCCAACTTACATGGCGGTTAGAGAAACTCTGGTAACAAGTATTATGGGCTGAATGAAATGATGAAGAAGAGTGGATAAGAAGAGCTATGAATTACTGGATATGTGATGTACGCTTCTGTGAATAGCATTTTCAGTTGATTGACTGATATGCAAAAGTAGATTCCCTTTGACTAGCAGAAGAAAGTGATGAAGAGGAAGAAGATCTAACATCAACCTTTTTATTCATAGATAATTGTAAAATTTACTTGTTACAATAAGCATAAGCAACTTACTAAGAGACGGTGTCAGCAGTAGCCACATGTTTCAGATATCCTGGAACAAGTTAAACAAAATTGGACTTAATCAGGCTAGTGAACCATATGTTGCCACCAAAGACTAAGCCCAACAAGAGCCCAACGAACTAAGTGAAGCTGCTGAGGTAGAAGCCTCTGCTGTTAATAAACTTAAAATTTTTCATGCTTTTACAATAGTATAACAAAAAAATAAAATTGTTGGGTTAATGGCCACAGCAACTAGATTGCTACCTTTGCCCTGGACCTTTAAAATTACTTTAGTAGTGGACAAACAAAAAATAAACTCTATCACAAATCCACATCTCCATGCAAAGGCTCTTTACTGCTCTGAAGCTGGACTTGTCAGCTTAATCAGATACTTTTGTACCCAATTTAAATCTCTTTACTGAGGCTCATCACTATATTGATAAAAACTTCAGACCAGATGAGTCAAATGTCTCCTCGCTCAACTCCCTTTTCCTTAACAAAGCATGCCAAAATCAAAATAATTCCTTTTTACTATCTGAGCCAAGGGTTTTTAAAAAACAATTCAAATACCCTTAACAAAACATTTTGCCATTCAAGTTTCTCTAACCAATGTAAAGAATCAAAGACACCTGAGCTAATCAGTTGAAAAATTTATATTTAAATGCAATCTGACCAGATGATTTACTCTTACTATAATTCACAAAACATGGCTTTATTGGTGATTTATCTCTATACTTAACCTTTGAAAAGCTATCAAAAATATTACGCTTTACAATGTAAGTCCAAATTGTCCATAATTTTCAAGTTTAAATTACATAAGTTTAGCATAATCTATAGTCACAAATTCAACTTGAAAGCCAACTTATCTTATTTAGAATTCAAAACAGTTTTTTTGGTTGATTATTAAGCTAAATCAATACTAAAACCCTAAAGCTTTATCCTTCAAATTTCACAATTATTCAAATTGGAAAGCCAAACCACCTGATTTAACACTAAAAAAATTATTAACAAAGTTTATCTCAGCTTGGACCAACCTTGACATGGGTTTTGGCTAATGTGTATATTAAATTAGAGTCGTTTGATATGAACCTCAAAGTAAACAATAGTATAAATTTTGCCTTAACTTTTAAAACCTATTATTGTTAAAAAACCAGGCTGAGGCTGTGCATGTCATTTTAAGTTGGAGGCCACTCTTATTCAGCATCCTCCTTTAGAGTTTGATGTACTTGAACCATCCAAAGAAAAATCCCTGAAGCATGCTGAGCTCAATCATCTGGATTAAAAAATGCTGGAAAGATCATAGCTTGGTGGCTCTTTGTGATGCCTAGACAACAACCCTCAACCTCAACCATTAAAATTGTGTACTTTGAGATATTCAGATGGTTCAAGCAGACCTATGATCTCAACCTTGATGCAATATCCTGGCCTTAAATTGATAAGCTTCAATCCACCACTAGGTTCCAACATCCCACCTAAAGAATTCTACTATATAGGATCTACTCATTATGAGCTCTTGTAATGCCATTACTCTCAAACTTGTTGATTTAAACCACCTGGGTCTAACAAAGTTACAGACACTCTAAAGCTCTTTGTGATTAATGCAGAAATCATACAACCAGAGCAATTTTATTGTCATTCTTAGTCAAGGCTTAGTGGGGGCTTTATCAGAATTAGCCCTAGTTCAGGTGAAGACTTAACTCTAGGTTAATTTAATTTAATATTCTGACTTCAATTGTTTGTGAAAAATTTTATTAAGATGCATTATGCCACTGGACCTAATTAATAAGGTCTTAAAGTATTATTTAGGGTGAATATAAATAATAAATTACACCATCTAATATATTGGAATGGCAAAACAATAAGTTTTTTCCAAGATTCATTAAAATATGCATAATTCTTCTTTTATACCATAATACCTGATTTGGCTAGCACACAAATAGTGTTGCTATTTACTTAATAAAGTAGTATTCAACCTTTTTTTAGTACTAGATGGTCAGTATTCAACCTCTTAATTTTTTTTCTAAATAATGATTCATTTGTGACCATGAAAATAATCTTGAGTAAATCTATTCATATAAATTAAAAAGGAGCATATGGATCTGTTTTAAGGTTGAGTTCCTAGTTATCAGGCTTTTTTAAGACCTCGTAACTAATCTTGGTTAAGTCCCACAGGACTAACAGCCTTAATCAGGACCTCTGAACCTCTTTTAGCGGGTTAGGTTTTGGGATCAGTAAATAAGACTGCTTAACCCTTAAACTTTTGTTCTACAAACTGACTACTTATATAAATAATGAAGGACTGGCCTTCATACTTTTTGCACCACCAGAGGTAGAGCTTGTGGACTAACACCAATCAAAGGTCACAATATCCCAAACAAAGGCGTGTCCCTTCAAAAAACTATACATATCTCCTTTTTAAGCAGATAAAATATGCTTTATTATCTAAATTTATTTGAGGTACGCTGGCCAGGGGACAGACATTACTAATACACAATGAGAAAAAGACCTGAATAAATGAACAAAAGTACAAAAAAACAAAAAACCAAAAAAACTAAAACAAACCCTCCAACCAGGCGGGGAGAGGAATATTGCTAACCCACCATGGCAGAGGGTGAGGGGGGTCGAGCTGCTCTTCTACAGACATATTCTTCTGGGCAGCTTTGATGTTGTAGAAATGGACAAAAGCAGTGAGCTAGGACGTTAGGGCGTAGCGTGGTGGGGGTGGATGGTGGCTAATGATTGGTTTTTCTTCTTCAAGATCAGCTTGGAAGATACCTTCAAATAAATCCGTTAAGTGATGTTCAGCTTGAATGTGGGCTTCAGAAAGTTGAAATAAATTGGTGATATTTTGTGGGTATTTAGCAGTTGAGTTGAAATCTGCTAGTTGAGCCACATTCATGACCGCGCTATTGGCTTCAGTGGAAAATCTGGTGATTTACTCCTGTGCTGCTTTGGGGAAATAAGGGTGGATCAATTGTGCTTAGTCCTTGATAGTATTGAGAAACAGATTGGGTCACTGCTTTATAGAGGTTTGGGCAATGGGGCGAGGCCACCGCTGCTAAGTTGAGCTGGTGGTAACTTTGATAGGTGATGGCATTGGTTTTAGAATCAAATTGCTTAGGGGTGGGGTTTTGTCAAAATAAGAATTGTAAAATTTGGCCCAAACACAATTTAGATGGCTGAGAGGTTCGCCAGTTTCTTCATTTGTGATAACGTTACCTGATTTATCAATCTCAGCCAATAAGTCTCATGGATTTTGGTTCACAATATTAGTGGATGGAGAATTTAGGTGGGTAGGAGTAAAATGGGCTGCTTGGGTGCAAATGGTGGTCCAGGACTGAATCTGATTGGCATGGATGAAATTGGGTGGGTTAATGTGGGTGGGTAATTTGGTGGAGGCCAATTTCCCACTCTAGCCCATAAAACAAGAACATTGAGTGAAAGGGGTACCAAAATGTCCCATTTGGAATCTGCTGAATATGACTCAGACTCACACCAGAGAATGTGCCTTGGGGTTGGATATTTTGGGATGGTCGAGTCTAAACATTAGGGACAAATTTGGCAGTAATTATCTGCCTGAGCAAAAAGAAATGCTCAGGCGCTGCTACAATATGGTTATGGGGAGGGATAGCTGAGATATGCTCTATTATATCTTGTTTGTTTTATTTATTTCCAAAGAGCACATTTGCCTTAGTGACAATTAATCCCACTAAAAGATTAAACCTGGTAGTTGTTGGACAACCAGTAGACCTGGAATAGTGGGCAGACTTGTGCTTTGGTAAGGAATGAAGGGTTGGTTAAATAGTTCCCAAAATTTGATTTTTAGTAGAGCAATTTAGAAATTTTTGGCGCTAAAACACCCTCACGCAGACAAAGTCTAGAGGCGACTGAAGTCAGTTGTCAAAATTCTCAGTACTATTGGTAGAAGGGCGCCAAGTGACTCTATCACCAGACACCAGGTTTTCTGGGAGGTTGAGCGGTTTGTGAGATAGTGGTATGCTGAAAGTACATTAAAACATAACTGTCAATTTTTTCAAAAACGTGCAAGTAAGACATTACATGCCTATGGATTCCATGTCAAAAGCCCATGAAACTAATATGACTAATAATTATTTGGCCTTTTTAAAGCTAGGCAACAGACTCAAGTAACCTAAAACTGTGCTCCCTGCTAGGTGCCTTCCAAGCTACTAATTAAAGGCTTACTTTCTTTTTTTAGTACTAGATGGTAAAAGCTTACTTTCCAAAACAATGATTTCAGCGGCGACAACATACTAAAATGGAGGAATGCATGAGTATATCAAATTGGGTCCACTCCAACTAACAAGAAATACTTGTTCAAAATAGAAGAGATTTTTAACTTAGAGCGCCAACAACATTTGCCCTTCTAATCCCTGATAATGAGACCTATTAGATTAATTCAGATATAGTGCCAAGAATGTGCAAATTTACTTAAAGAAACTCTATAAATTGGAGGGCGATCCAATAGAAGTTATTTTATCTGGGTTTCAGAGGAGTTAATGAACCTAAACATCACTGCAGCCCTCACAACTACTGCATTGTGAGTTTCTCCAAACTTATTTATACCTCTGACAGTTTGTCCATCCTATCTCCACCATCAGCTGCAGCAACTGAGATTGCATCATTTGAAAATTCAAAAACTATCAACTCTTACCCAGCAGCAAAATTCCTGAGTCCTTGAATAGTATGTGAATGTTTCTAAATTTGGTTTGGACAACTGATTAGCCATGTTAAATAATTGAAGAGAAAAAAGTTCTAGAAACAAATTGTTTTGGTCAAAAATGGAGTCAATAAATATTTTTGCAGCAAGTTTACTCAGTAGTTCACATAAATTCTGTAACCATATACTGTCAATTGAAACAAGCTGTGACCAAGTTATTAGACCAGTTTTTATAAACAGCAAACTTACTAGTAATGGACAGAGGAGTTAAACTTTAGATTCACCAGCTTAATGAAAAGTTAATGCCCAACCAACCTTTTAAGTGTGCATTCAAAGAGGGTCCCTTTGTTGGGACCATCTAGTACTAAAAAAAAAAAGAGGGTCCCTTTAACCATCTGGCCCTGATGGGTCTCAAGGCTCAAAATATCCAGGAAGTCCTAAAGGGGCCTTCTGGGACTCTGGGGAACCCTCCACCCATTGTGCTAACCCAAGATGAGGGCCATTTTCCTAGATTCAAATTTGGAACAACAAATGAGGGGGTGGCTCATGAGAGTTGGATGGACATTACAGGAAACTTTCTAAATGTTAACTTGACCTTAACCATGCTTCACAACAAGTTTCCACTATTCTACAGATGTTTAGACATGACCACTAGTATACAAACCAATCAAACTACTTTATGCCAAAACAATTAATAACCTCAAGAATCCAGAATTTGGAAAATCACCAAGAGGACTGTCAAGATCAAGGGTTTTGACCTCTTGTCCCTTTTTGATTTTGAGCCAGGTGACCCAACGCTCCAGGGTGTTGGATTTTACCTTTGTTTCACTTGGACAAGAAGTCTTTATTTCAGCTGTTTTATTTGGAAAGATAATTCTTATGAAATGTTGGCGAATTTTAGCTTTTATTTGCAAAAAGAAAAGATTCCATTTATTATTTTGGATTGTACAATATAAGTGAATTCAGGCTAGTGCCTTGGTCAATGCTCATGCATACTAAGCCAAGATCTACTTCAAGTTTCCTATTTGGTGTTCTTTACCCCATAGATTGGGTTTGAACCCCAATTTTAGGCTGGAATTTCGTTGGGATTATCCCAATAATGGTATTGGCTTTTTAAATATTTCAGGTTTGAATCCATCATCCAACTCATCCGAATCTCTGGTTTATGTTGAAACCTGTTGCTCAACTTATCTGAATCTCTGACTTGGGTAAGATTTCCAATGACACCCACCTCTAGATCTTTCATAGGGGGGATAAAAGATGGAGAAAATGAGTGTGTACATAATTTAACTCATTGCCCTGAACAATTTCTACAATTGATTGCTTGTTGCCAAATTTATATATGACTTTATAGAGCCATGACCAATTGCTGCCAATTTGTTATCAGACCACCCAGCTGATGGTGGTAAAAAGGACTATGTCTTTCAGATGGAAGTTGTGCAGAGGTTCATGTTTATCATTAAACTGATTTGTTTCTCTACTAGTGGTAGCAAATAAAGTTCTAAAAAGATAGAGCCTGGAGTCAGATTATTTCTTTAGTAATGCTTCACATAGTAAATTATAGGGTAACAGATAAAGCTTGATCCAGCATGGCCTGCACTTTAGAAGTCATTTGGGGATTTCTTCCATACAAAGCCTGGAAGGGCAACATCTTAATTCTTTTGATAATAGCTTAGTCTGTATGCCAGAATTGCACTAGGCAAAAATTGAGGCCAGTGAAGAGAGTTGGTCGTGGCCATTTTCTGGAGGGTGGCCGTTAGGGTACCATTCGCCCACTCTGCCATTCCATTGGACACAGGATGGTTAGGAGTGGAAAATACTTGGGTGGATCCCTTCAGTTTAGCTAGATTACTAACCAGCGATGATCAGAAGTTTTGACTATAATTGTTAAGATTTATGTTAGGGCACCATGCTGGGTGACAAACAATTATATAAGAATGTGGTGGTAGCTTTTGCCAAAGCGGATGGTAGTGATACAGCTTTAATCCAGTTGAGTAAATGATCCATGACTAGAAGGAGGAACCGATGACCATTAGAGGCTTGAGAGAGAGGTCTCACAACTTTAATGCTATTAGTATGGAAGGGCTTTCAAGGAGGAACTGCTGGACGTTGATATTGGGATAAGTCTGGCTTAACTTTTACATACCAGGAAGGACTCTAATACATCCTGTATTGAAACAAGCATTCCTTCCCAGTAGCATTGAGCCTTGAGCCGCTGGTAGGGTTTCCAAATTTCCCTTATGGTTAACTTGCCAGTGTTCCTCCAATATGACATCAGTTCAAGCCAAATGTCATACGTAGGGCAACCAGTTTTGGGACATGAGTTTGTACAGTTAGTCAATCTTTTTGCTAATTTATTTTTGAAGGGTCAGGGATTCATCTTTCTATATTTGCAATTGATTTAGGAGGCCATAGTTTCGATCCTCTTCAGGCTGGTTAAAGTTAATATGGGAAGCTTGGATATGTAATCCGCATTTTGGTGTATCATCCCAGGGTGATGAATAATGAAAAAGTTGTAGTTTTGAAGTTTCAACTCCATCAGGCCAATCTCCCAATGGTTCTTCATTTGCTGTAGCCATTGAAAGGAAGCATTTTAAGTGATTATGGTGAAATGTTTCCTATATAAATAAGAATGGAAATGCTTAATAGCCAGTAGCACCACCAAGCATTTGCGTTCTGTAATGCTATAGCTACGTTTGGCTCTGGTTAGAGTTTTGCTATAGTAGGCGATAGGATGATCCTCTAGATATATGTTGTTCTGAGAAATTATGGCTCTGATGGCTACATTGGTAGCTATTGTAAAGAGGAGAAAGGGTTTATCAGATTTGGGATGTATAAGTTTTATGAGTGTGAGAGAGCTACAAATATCAAGTCAAAGGCCTGCTGTTTCTCTTCTTTCCATTTGAAGGGAATAATTTTTTTCAAAGAATATACTAAGGGCTTAGAGGTATCAAAGAAGTGGGGAATAAAGTGGCTATAATATCCCACCATCCCTAAGAAAACTTGTACATCTTATAGAGATTTAGGAGGGAACATTTTGGAAATGGCCAAGACTTTATTGTCCATTGGGTTTATTACAGCTTTTTTACTTTATAACCTAAAAATTTCTTTGTTCTAAAAGAAGGAGAATTTGACGGCTTTAGTTTGAATGAGGCTTGCCATAACAGCTAGAAAACTTTTCAAAGATGATCTATGTGCTCATTAAAGTTTCTTGAAAAAAGGTAATAATATCAAGATAAACTAACACATAAGACTGTTTTATCTCACCTAAAAGTACGTCATGGGGCATTGGAAGGTAGCAGGGGCGTTGTATAACCCCTGAGGCGTTTGAGTGGGCCAAACAATCCTTCACTTGAGATGATTGCGCATTTTTCCTGAACCCCCAGTGATAAATTGACTTGTTAGTAACCTCTGGCAAGATCCATAGCCAAAAAATAGTTGGAACCTGACAAGTGTAAGGAGTCACCTATAAGCGGCAATGGATAGCTATTCTTTCTTATTATTGAATTGAGGCGTTAATAATGCATAACAACACGGTGGCCACCATCTTTTTTGAATTAATAAGAGTGAGGAAGCCCATGGGCTTTTAGATGGCACAAGTAACCCATCTTCCAACAGTTGCTGTAGCTCTAAGGCCATTTGAGCTTCCTCAAATTTGGATTTGCGGTATGGCCAGGATTTGAACAAAGGATGAGCCTTGGTCTTATTTTGTTAAATTACCCCAGAAATTTTCCTTTAGTCACTTGGTCCTGAGAAGAAAATATCGCCATACTCCTTGAGGAGATTTTCTACATCTTGGCATTAATTTATGATAATATTATCCCCAATTCTACTTTTGACCAGAGCTATGGTGGGTAATGGTTCAAATCACAAATCTTGTAAAGAGCCAAAACAACTCACATTGGCAAAATTCTTAATTGAACATAATTTTACGTAAGCACTAGGGCATGCTAATGGACTTGTAGGGTTTGGTTTGTTAGATTTCCTAATAAGATAGAGATAGATTTTCCATAGGCAGTGTTAAAATCCCTGGGCAGCTCAATGCTTATCTAATTGAAGGGTTTGGGTGTTCACTTAAATCCAAAAGTTGGTTAAGAGGGGTGGAAACTTTAATCCCCTTATCCACAATCACTTGTGAGCCAAAAGTATTGCAATAGGATGGGGGCCATATAAAGGGATACCATCTTTGGCGTCTACAGCCTCAGAAGGTAACTTGGTTAATTCTCCTAAAACTTAATATTTGACTTTACAAATGAAGGTTAGATATTCCGGGAGGCGGGTTCATTTTTTTTAGCTCATTTACAATTGACTAAGAGCTTAAGAATCAATGTGATCTGATGACCTAATAGTGAAAAGCAACTCTTTATGGTTGATGATGCAGTTGAAATCCCATATTAGTTGAACTCCAATAAGTAACTCGCAGTTATCATTTTCTAATGTAATTACGTGGGCAGTAATTAAAAGCTTTCCAAAATGGAGAGGTAAGGCGGAATATACCCAAAATTTCTTTAGTTGTCCAATCACCAGACATCCCATAAACAGCGTAGTGAATATAATCTGGAGCCTTTTCTATAGTTTAGTTAAGTTGGGAGGAAATAACGATAACTGTGGAATCAGTGCCAATTATTGCTAAGGCTTTGCTCCTATGTACTACTACCTCTATTCAGATCACTGAAGATCTGAACTGAAAATTAACAGCTAGTATACTTTTATGGGAATTTGTAGTGAAACAAGCTGAGGATTTTGCCGCGGCCATGCTTGTGGCTGTTTGATGCTTTTGAAGGTTTTGTCTGCCAGTGCTTGGCTTTCCATAGAGGAACTGACCTCCAAGAGTCGATTGGGTAACTGACCAACATAAAAATAGGGGAGATGAAGATCTTTATTTCTTTGGATAGAAAAGGGTACGTCAACCTTAGCAGATGCCATTAACAAAAAGCATCCTGAGGTTCTGGGTTTAAGATTAGACCTAATACAATGGCACTGAGGCACTTTATTGTCTTCAGCATAGGGAGCCTCTTGCACTATACTAACTGATCTTTTGCGAACCTACGTAGAATAATGCAACAAGTACCACTGTATGGTTGTTTCTCTTGCAAAATGTGCAGGATAATTTGGGGTATGTGAATTGAGGGTGTAACCTCTAGCACTTGGGCTTGAGGCCTATTGTTATTAAAACAATGGGACCCAGTGGTTTTAGCAGATCAGCTAGAATTTCCAAAATGCTTCTTTGATATGGAGGAGAGACATACAGTTAAGTTTAACCGCTATAAGATAATGTAGAATGTTAAGTATATTTTTAAATGGCGAAAATGATGCAAAGATACATCATCTAAAGTAAGGCGTTTTTTGGCTAACATTTGAGCCTTAAGTTAAAAATGGTGAGCAAACTCAATGAAGGTTTCTCATTAATTTTTGCAAATGCCCATAAAATGATGTTTTTGGTTGGATAAAGTTAAATTCACTCTCAAATCCTCAAATCAAAGCGGCCTTGGCATCATCTCAAGTTTGGCAATGCATTAGATGGGGGGACCAGGATGTCTTGAGCTTTGCAACTAAGACAGGTGTTTAAGTGTCTGAGCCGTTGGATGTCAGTAGCTTCCCTCATGACATTTTCATAACAAAATAGGAAAGAGAAGTTGATCCCTTCGACTGGGATGTACTTCTCTTTGAATGACAGCTTGAATGTGCCATTGAGAGGTTAATGGCTTGGTGACATGAGTGGGCACTGGGAATGCAGTTCACCCAAAGAGGAACTGCTGTTGCTGGAAGATATGTGAGGGTGAAGAACATTCATCTGACTTTGAAAGTTGTTGATATCTTCAATTATTGTATCTACCCGCTCATGGATGGCATGAAGGGCCAATTTGGTGGCAACAAGTGGGGTTAACTGCCAAATTTTGCTTTTAATCTCAATAGTTTCATCACAAAGTTCAAGTTGATGTTTCTCAATGGTGAGAATTCGTTATTCAACTCCATGTATCACAATGGGTTATTTTGCTACAAAGTTAAGGTGTTTTAATCCAGAGAAGGATCTAACACCGATTTGGTATTGTCTATTGTTTATTTTAATCTTTAATATATATTTTTACACCCTGAACTTGGGGTGTACCTGTCAGTGAGCACCTGTTTTGTTGAGATCACGGGTTTTGACCTCTTGTCCCTTTTTAATTTAAAGCCAAGTTACCCAAAGCTCTGAGGTGTTGAATTTTACCTTTTTCTTCACTTGGACAAGAAGTCTTTATTCCAGATTCTTTATCTGGAAAGGTATTTCTAAAAATATTGGCAAACTTTAAATTAAAATTGGCAAAAAAGAGAATTCCATTTTTTAGCTTAGATTGCACAATATAATATATTTCAGACCAGTGTATTGGTCAATACTCATGCATACTAAGCCAAGATCTACTTCAAATTTCATATTTATGATTCATTTACCTCAAGGATTGGGTTTGAACCCCGATTTTTGGGCTAGAAATTCGTTGGGGATTGTCCCCAACAATGAAATCAGCTTTTTGGCCGTTTCAGGTTCGAATCCTATTGTCCAACTCATCTAAGTATCCATTCAGGTTTGAATCCTGTTGCTAAACTCATCCAAATCACTTATTTCAGTAGGAATCCCAACAAGAACATATTGCATAAACTTGCTGACCTAGCTATCAAAATCTATGGATTCATCAGGACATCAGCTCTAAGGCTGTCAACACTTACTTAGATAACTAGGGTGAAAATTTCCAAGATGGTCTCAATTTACTGACAGTGGATCAGTCAAACTTGCTGACTGAACTTTTTAAGACAAAACCTTAAACCCTGGGAGACCCACAATCCTAGCTATACATGTACTCTCTGAGCCTGTTAACTCCTGTAAGACTTACTTTTTGAAAATTATTTGTTCATAATATGGAAAACCTTCAGATTTTACTATCATTTTATGAAAGTGCCATAAAATTAGCCACTGAAAGACATAAAATTTTAACATATCCAAACTAGTCTTGAAATTAGTATCTGGGAATTATAATGTCATAATTTAAGAAATGTACTTTCTGGGATCAAGTAAAGGCGGAACTGATTAAGAATTTAGTAGCAACTTGACCCTGTAAATAAGAAGCAAGCCTTCATGACATACACCCTTTTTTAGGAAGAATCCTATTCAGAATATGCTAACTATCTCTGATATAAATCCTAGTCCTTAGCCTCCTGTGATCAAATTTACCTTGTATTATTCAATAGCTGCTGTGGCGTCTGCTTTCTTTTTTAAACAAAAAGCTCATTATCTACTTTCAATGTCAATAAACTTTTAGATAAATCCACTGCATCAAGGAGGATATTTGAAATTTAAACTTGGAGACGTTTCATTCCTCATATAATAAAGGTTTTCAACATCATGTAAATGCAATTGCTTAAAGCCCACAGCCTTGATCCAGACTCAATACATTCTTCTATTGTGTTTTTAATCACTAAGAGATTCAGTTCTGGAAGAAATCAGAAAAGGTTGAAAAAATGGCGTCAGCCTAGGGCGCGAGGCTCCCTAAGATTAAAAAACTACGCCTCAACAATTTATTCAGAGTACACCAAAGCTTGAGTTCTTATTGTGTCTTCTCCTGATGAAATTAAAACTTATGACACTATATTTGTAATTAAATTTTCTGTTCTTCTTATTCTGCATTGGGAAAACTCCCTGACATCCTCAATAAGCCTATTATTTCTAATGCTAGATATTCAGTTTCTCACTTTGGCTCCAATGTCACTCATGTAGAGGTAGTAGTACATAAGGTGAAGATCTTGGATATTGTTGACACTAGCTCCCCAGTCACTGTTATCTCCTCCTATATGATGAAGTGGATAAAGCTTGCTCCTGATCATAATTGCACTTTAGATTATGGAACCGTCAGACCCTCCTGAACTAGATTACTTGGGGATTACTTGTTATTGCCCATCTAATTTGTTCCCCTATTAGTGTCCACTCTAGCAAACGCCTTGGACAAGAAATAGACATGACAAACTCATAGGCACGCATTTCCTGGTCAGCTTAACACCAAGAATAGTCACTAAGATCAGATATCTCCATAATATGGTGTTGCGTTATGCATAAATACAAAACATTTAAAGGAGAAAGGAAAAATAAATTCCTGAAACTGCCTATTGGATCATAAAGCACATTAAGCAGCTGGAATACTGAACAGTGTGCTGAAATAAAAGTTACCTTCATCTATGGTTGATGCCCAAGAATGGATGCCTATCTTCACTGTCAAAAAAATCGTCAACCCTACTTATTCTCAGATTCTGGTGAGACGGGATTCCAAGTCACTATATTTCTGCTCATTGATAGGAGCTTTATGAAAAAACTAATCTTCCTATATATGAGCCTCTGACTTATTCTGAAATACTCAATCCAACATGTCAAGGACTATTATCATCTTAGTAGCTAATATTACCAACTAATCTCAGACTGTAACTTAAGAACATCCATTAGCCTATGTTTGCACTTTACCAATTGACCAAGTTGGCTCCATCAAAGTGTTTGTATCTCTTACTGACTTAGGCTTATGAAATCCTCCATTATAGCATTAGTAGATGTAGTGTTTAGTGATTCTCTTTCTCTTAAGCAACAACAATTAGAAGAATTCTAATATAGGAATACGTTGACATATTTTCAGAAGGCTTATACAATTTTGGAATAATAGAAAGAAAACCAACACAAGATGCAAATCGGTGATCTCAACCCCTTTGGACCAAGCCATATCAAAAATCTGAGGTTGAAAAAGCCCAAGTGACTAAGGAGGTAAAACAGTTATTGGAGGCTGGCCTGCTGAAGCCTTCCATAGTCTATGGGTCTCACCTTTAATACTGGTCCGCAAGAAAAAGGGATGCCATTGAAAAATGATGTATTACAGGCTATATAATTCAATAACTCTGATGGACATCTATTAACTAACTAAAACTAATGAATTACTTTGACTTTTGGATTAATCTATTTTTTTAATATGACTTTTGCGGATGGATATTGGCAGTCCAAAGTTGCTCCTAAAGACAGAGAAAATGCATACTAACCTTTGGTAAGGATTTTTAATTTGAGTTAACCATATGCCCCATGGGTTGTACAACGTACCTGCAACCTTTTAATGGGCAATGGATGGAATGTCAGAGGCCTTAAGTGCTGAATACTAGTATAAATGGACAATGTTATAGTGTTATACGAAAACCTTATATTGAAAAAAAAACACCTTGATAGGAGACTTCAGATGGGAGCGGTTTCCTTGAAGCTTTAAGCCATAAAGTGTATTTCTAAAGGAAAATGGAATTTTTGGGCAATAAGAAAATTTATGAAGGGATTTTTTCATTGCCTGATAAGGTTGATGCTATTATAAAAATGTACCAGACAAGTAGCTTGCGCAATATACAGTTCTCCTTATGAATGACAACCTTATATTGACAAGCTACTCATCACTCTGCTAACCTCACCAAGCCGTTGGTGTAATTACTTCACAAATAAATCCTGTTCCATTGGGATTAATTCCAACAAAAGGCCTTTAATTCCCTGAAAGATGCCATAATTTCAACTCCTATACTAGCCCACCTTTAATTTGACAAGTCTTTTATTATGTTCAGAACACCAGTTATATTGCAGTTATAGCAATGTTGGCGCAACCTGATCCTTATCAAGTCAATTACCCTATTGCTTTATTCAGTAAAAATTTGATAAAGGTGGAGAGAAATATATCTTTATTGAATATAAGTTCCTACCTGTGCTACTGGACATTAAGCATTTCAATCTACACCTCTATGGAAACTACTTCATGATTTAACTGGTCATGCGTCATTAAGGTGGTTGAAACAGATGAAGGGCCCCAGAAGGAGACTTGCTCAATGGGCCCTCACGTTACAAAATCTCAATTTCTCTTTTATTCATAGGTGGGGGTATCCAACAGAATGCTGATGGGCTATACCACTTACCTATATTAACATCATATGCTTCCAAAGAAGAACCAGTTTATGAGTTGAATTGTGCAACCCAAGATGTGGGACCAACGGACCCATGAGGTTCAAAGACAACTAAAAAAGATACTGATAAAACTTGAATTAGAGAATGGTATATATAAGCGCTTAAGGATGGTTTGTTTACCTTACATTTATAACTCAGCTAGGGCCTCTACCATCCTGGAGGCGCATACTACCATCAGTGATGGCTCTCTTCAGAAACTCTATTAGTGGCTTAAGAATTGATGCTATTGGGAAGGCACAACTGAATCCACCCTTAATATTTTTGGATACTGCCTAATTAATTAATAGTCAAGCCCCTACAATCCAATATACTAACATCAAGACGTTGATGCACCTCTCCCTTTGACAATGTCAGTATTAGTGTAATTGGGCCCTTGCATTTCCATTTATGAACACTGATACATTATCCTTACATCAATCAATTCACAAAATGGGATGAAGTTACAACTGCAATCTATGCCACTGCTAAAGCCACTGCCTCATTCTTACTCAAGCAATTATTCACCCAGCATAGTAGCCTGAAATTTCTATTGTCTGATAAGCTATAAATTTCGTGTCCCAGGTGATAACAAACCGCAATTTTCTGTTGAATACATATTAAGACTTTACAGATCCATATACCCTTCTAATATTGAAGCGTAGAAAAAGCTAATGGTAGGATTATTTCTATACACTTTATAATGGTGCAAACAGATTTGTCCTGATTGAATATTTATCTCCCTGAGCACTGATAGCTTACCAGATGATCTACACCTAATTTTAGCATGTCTCATTTAAAGCTCTACGCATTTAGGTCCCATGATGCCCTCTATCGTCCAGTCCATATTAGAGACTTCTACCCCTGACTCAGAAATTTGGCTATGCATAGACTGGCAGAAGAAATTTTAGGCTACTGGATTTGGCGGCGAAGTCCTAGAGACTTTTTAGTAAAAGACAATTAAAACAATTCAATGATTCTAACCCTATTCTTCTGAGTATCAATTAGAATATTGGTACTCTCTATCATGCTAGACCTGGAGGAAAAAAAATAAGCTTAATTTTTTATGGTCTGGACCCTATTAAATGATATACCGCCACAGCTCAGAATACTATGATTTCCATAAAGCAAAAACATGTTATTAATACAGTTCATGAAAGGTTCTTCCAGAGTATGTAACCCTTAAGTAAAATTTTGAGGTTGTAGTGTTAGGAGAGACAGGATTTGAATTGTTTTGGACATTAACTGACTTTTCTATGAGATACCCTTGCTCAATGGATTCCAACACCCAATGAATCCATTGTTTGGACCTTTTTTATTAAGAAACAAAGAATCTTATCTTTTCCAAGACTCCCTCATTGATTACATAGAGTTCAATCCCATTTGAAAACTAAGTAGAAAGCTCCCTCAAAGGTTGAAAATTATATTGATTATTAAGAGTCATGATACATTGAATGAGGGTGTGCCTCTTTAAAGACTATAATTCCCCCATTTAGACAGTTTAATTAAACTTTTATAATCTCTTGCTTGGTTTAACTATTGCCAAGGTGCTCATTTGCCCTGGTGACCAATAATCCAATAAGAAATCCTGCTGATTTTAATATGTAAAATAATTATTTATCCTTTAAAGTAATTGGCCAACAAATTTTGGAACCCCAAAATACCTGAATTAGTTACTTACTTGGGAAATCCTGAGAATAACTCTTTAAAAAAAGGTAGTGCTTATTATGGAAAAATAGTTTTTCTAAAATATCATCCATTTAGATGAGTGTCTTATGGTATATCACCATTTTCAATCTCATAAGACATCCAATATATATAAATAAGACTCTTTGTATTCTTATAGGAAATCCTAAACAATCAATAAAAATCTCTAGAAGGCAAACACAAGCTAATAAATATTCTTCAAGCATCTTGCAATACGGCATAATCTCTCATATGAAAAGACATTAATTATCAAAGACATTCTATGCCACAAATAATATGAGTTATATGATACAAAGAAGATCTAAAGTTAATTTCTTCATGGTTAGGTACTAGCATTTTACTTTTAAAGGGCATATACTAGTCATAATCTACTATAAAAAGGAGTACATCAATACATGTCTATCCTCTAGATGTCATGGGCATGAGGATATAAATATTCTCCTAAGCTATATTGGCCTTGTTTGGTACTACAAAAACAATTAATCAATTCAGCCTATGTCAGGATTTGAGATGATGAGCGAGTTAAAATTCCTACTACCAAAATCAAGTCACAATAAGTTGACTCTTAAACCAGCGAAAATGGAGCCTGTCCCTGAGGGCACTAATATGAGATTCAACCTGGAAGCATCACGCATAAGAGAAATAAATATAGATGCCTTCAGGAATCTCATCCCTGCTTCCTGAACCTCAAGAGAGGTGTGGCCCACATCATTGCAGTCACTAGGACAATGCAGAGCATTGAGGGTGCCAACCAGACAGCCGATCTGGAAGGCTGTGAAAGATCTTGATCATACAGGGCCATGGTGGTCCTTAAGGCACCAGTTCAAACAGCTCCTAAAAATAATGATGTTTTCAACTCAATAAAGTATTATTTTACCCCATCTTTTTGTTTTATGACCTCTCTACCTGGTAACAGCTTCAAACTCATTTTCAAACTTTGGTATCATTAGAAAAAAAACTGTTACGCAAAGAGAGGTGGTGCTCAGTACAGGTGGCTCCGAGCTGTCCAAATAAAAACTTCTATAACAAAAATGGAGAACAATAGAAATCAGGAGAACCAACCTGCTGATCAAACAAGAATTGTAACTTGATGGATTAACACCTCGTATTACAAAGTGCTTCCCATGCAGCCTGAAAGCTTAGAGTTTTGGGCTACCTTTCAATTTACCCTACCTTCCATTAACAGTAATTAGTATCAACTTTAATAATAGAACCTCAAAAGAGATTATCTAACAATTACATAATTGCATCTACTATGTAGTAGGCTGCTCCAGTCACTCCTGAGCCTCTTTTTTGAATTCCAGAATGCAGGATCTATATAACTCAGCTCTACTGCCAGCAGGAGAATTGGCTCTGGGTACCAAACGCTACCTTCAGAATTTTGTTTATTCCACCATAATCACCTCCTCCAAAGAGTCAGGTTGTATCACCAGAAGTCTTTTGGAAGCTAGGACTTATCAAACCCTACACTCCAACATTGTCAATTTCTATCACACAGTTCCCTCCTTCATTCACAACGATCAGGAATATATTGTCAATAACTTCTGGTTAATCAACAAGGATAGAATCATGCTTGTGGTATTGGATAGCAGAATTTTGGGTTACATTTTTGACCAGCTTTGTCATAATTCTCAGCTCCTTGATGTAGCCTGGAACCAATGCCTTAACCAAGTTGAGGACCTCATGAGGACCCTTCAACAGTATTACCAGAAATTATCCTTTCAAAAATCACCTCCAAAAGTGAAGGGCCAATGGCCCTGAGGTTCAAAAGGTCGAAAGTCTCTGAGGGGCCCAAAGGTTTGAAGGTCCCCATGGGCTTCAAGGATCCTCTGATCCCACTGTGCCTATACTGACGACCCTAATGAACTCCTGAAAAAGTACTTTTTAGCAGCCCTGATCAGTTTATGGGATCAAATATGTTATGTAGCCTAAGGGTGCAAGCTCTGAGTTAACATAATCCTTCTTGACCCTAGGGCCTCGTTTAAGGCCTTTTTCAAAAGAGAAGGATAAATTCAGAGCTTTCACTAAGCTCATAGATAATTGAATATTCCAGCTTGAGAAAACCTGTCAAGGTTACAACTTAAACTAAAATGGTTTAGTGGACCAGTTTCTTTTCCAACACGTTGACATTCATTAAAGGAGCAGGTTGCTCACAAAGCTTCTATTACCTTCTTAAAAAGAAACTTGGATGATATTCAAGAGGACCCGAGGTTTTGAAACAATGACTGGATCAACAGGACCCTCATGACTATGCGGAAAATAAGTTTTCTATTCCTGCATACTTATTGGTTTCAATGCCTTTTCTAATCCTTTTGTGACTAGCTTTAAGCCTATCTTTATAGAAAAGTTTACCCC